>ML791337.1:506620-540587 GCA_009831015.1 Picea engelmannii
ATATGGGTCAAGGTGGGAAGCCTGAGAAAAGTGAGGGAGAGGAGCTTGTTACTCCTGAAATATGCACAAAATTATTGAAACTTTAATAAAACCTAACAACCTATAAATTATTAAGACTTAAACAAAAAAAATTATAATATTTTTAAATATCATGAAAAATTTCAATTATGTTACAACATGTGGCTCCATCTGGGGATTGTGTCTCCCTGCAAGGCACTAAAAAAATGCAAACCACTTTCCTTTTATCGGGTTATGGATTCATTATTCCGGAAGAAAACTAATTAAACACCTCTAGTGAGTGTTATTTTCTCTTAAAAAAAACAACAGTAAATATTTTCTTCTCATTAAGTGATTAATCTATAATTGAAGAAATTGAACCACTACTAAATCCAAAACTTAACATGTTTTTTATAGAGTAAGGCCAGAGAAGGATAAAAAGATTTCCACTCATTCAAATTTACTCTAGAATTGTTCAAGGTAATGCAATCTTAAATTTTGGCTAAGGAATCAAATTTGTAACTAGTGTTTTGTAAATGTGTTTTAATATCTTTAAAGGAAATTATAAAGTTCAAAACAAAGTGATTTCTGAGGAAACTAATTTGAGTGAGTATTGCAATAAAGAAACTCATTGGTACTCTTCCTCATACTCATGGTGTTGCTACACTACCAAAAATCATTCATAGCCAATGGTGTAGTCACCCTGACATCACGGGCCTTGTTTCACTACCAAAGAGCATCCATAGCCCTAGTGAAGATACTTGCATTTCCCAATTTAATTTCCTTTCACAATCTCTTTAATTGCTTTGGCAATTTATAGGAGATGGGGGAAATCAATATGTTTCCACATTTAAGGGATGATGTATGTTTATCAAGGATGAGTTAGAAATTATTGAGCGATAAAATATACTAATAATGGTTTTCATTCCCTCGGTCCTAACTCTATCATTCCAAAATATACCATTTAAGTAGCATGTATTGAGTAAAAAACCAACTATAAGTTTGATGCTAAAGCCTCTTCCTAGAAAGAATTACCCAAAACACACCTTTTCAACTTTTATGAGGAAATAAACAAAATTTTATCCTTTTTGGTTTGAAAGCAACATCTCAAAATCTTTATTAACTGTTGAGATAGTTTTTTTCTATTAAGATTTTTAAAATATGAGAACGTGAGGAATTATCTGTTTAAAGAGAAAATTTACTAAGCTATGTAATTTCCTATGATAAATATGATAAACCAGGGTAAACATATTAGTTATAGGGAAATCATCCTAACGTTTGCCTAATTTGACCATGATTTTCGAGATAAAATGATAATAATGAATTTTTAATGAATCCAACCAAAGCTTATTTCAAGATATTTACCTTAAAATGATTTTCAAAAAAAAAAAAAACTGAAAAATAAACTAATAAAGTTGGTTATGTACAATAAATGAAAAATAAAAATAAAAATAGAATTCAATGAAATGTTTCAAGAACCGCTCATTCACAGGCAATTCCAGCAAATATTCTTCCAGATTTTGAAGGGAGAATGAGTTATTTCCTTCAACTGAAGCAAACTTGTAAGGTCCAAGCCACAAATGATCAATCTTTCCATGCTTGCTAGTATCTTCTCTCCTGTTATCTCTTCTCAACACTAAATCACCAGGAATAAAATTTGTGTACTTCGTTCTCCTATCAAAAATTACTTTCATTTTGTCTTAATATTCTTGAAATATTTCATTTACTTTCTCTCTGGTTTGTTGTACTTCAATCAGTTGGTTCATTCTCCTGGTCATGTCATTAATCTCTTCTTCATTGTGCTGTAGTAATTTCATTACAGGAAAAGCAAGATTAATAGGAAGTACAACATCAATCCCATAAATTAATTGGAAAGGAGAGATACATGTGCATCTTTAGTGTTGATTTTGTTGGCCCAGAGTGCAAATTTTAAGTGAGAATGTCAAGCCCTTTTGTTATCAGTTAACACTTTCTTTATGACTCTCATCAAACTCTTGTTAGATGACTCTGCTAATCCATTACCTTGTGGGTAATAGGCAGTAGAATGTCTAAGGATAATATTATATTTTTGACAAAAATATATTATTGCAAGGGATTTAAAAGCTTGTGCATTGTCAGTTATGATTTTCCTGGGACATCCAAGCCTAGCAAGGATATTTTCTTCAAGAAATTTGAATACAACTACATCAATTACAAATTTGGTAGGAATTGCTTCCACCCATTTGGAAAAATAGATTGTTGCAGTCAAGATCCACTTATGTTATGCACTAGAAGCGAGATGAATCTCACCTGTGAATTCTAAGCCCCATTGTAGTAAAGGATCTTCAACTTTTATTGGTACCAATGGAAAGGAAGGAATCTTTTGTTTACCTACAAAAATCTGACATTCTTTACAAGATCTTACCTTGGCATTCACTTTTGAAAATAGCTTTGACCAATAACAGTCTGCTCTCAAGATTTTGCATGTTGTGGCTCTCCAAGGATGGTGTCCTCCACATATGCATTTATGAAATTAATCTATGATTCATTTAGTCTCTTCTTCAATAATACAGTTTAACAAGATTCCCAAAGAGTCTTTCTAGTAAATATTTCCATCTATTATGCAATACTTGATTGCTTGAAGTTTGAGAGACCTAGCTTTAGCCTGAATAAAATTAGGTGGGAATTCAAGAGTTTGTAAATAAAACACAATGCCTTTGTACCAAGGAGATGAAGAAATCTTATCCTAAACCTTAATTAGGGATTGTTGCAAATCTATTTCCTTAAATTCTGTTGAAGGATGTTCTGCTATTTCTGAAACCTGATTGATTGTGAGGACTCTTTAATTTGATTCAACTAGAAGCTTTTCCAAACCTTGTCCTTTAATCAATCTTGTTGGCTTGATTTCAAGATCTTACTCTTGAATTTTTTCTATCCATTTTCCTCTTTTTCCATCAATATCAAGTTGATTCAGGATCTCCTTCACTATGCTACTAGGTACATATGCAACTACTCTAGAATGAAGAACATAAACTCTAAAATATTTTGGAGTTTTAACCAATGCATAAGATTGTTTTTCCATAATGTTATATTTAAGCTCAGAATCTCTTAGTATTTTTCTAAAGAATGCAACTGGTTGTTCTTGATTGTCTTTATTTCTTTGTAAAAGAACTGCATCAATTGTGTTGTCATAAGAAAAAGAATAGATAAGGAATTATGTTGATTAGTCTGGGATTATCAACACTGGTGCTTCTCCTAAGGATTTCTTAATCTGATCAAACAAATATATGGCCTCTTAAGACCATTTAACCCCATTATCATTATAAGCATGTATGTCATATCCTTTACCACTTCAACAAAATTTGGAATGAACCTTCTCAGAAAATTGATCTTTCCAAGAAAAGACTGAATCTCTTTCTTGTTCCTCGGTAGACTGATGACCTTAATTGCTTGAACACATTGAGGGTCAATCTTTAATCCTTCCTTTCAAACAACTTGTCCAAGTAATTTTCCTTCCTGCATAGCAAAATGAGATTTCCTAGGATTAAGTGACAAACCATATTTTTTTCATTTAATCAAAGTTTTCCTAAGATGTTTTAAATGATCATCATATGATTTAGAGAAAATGGTTAGATAATCAAAATAAATCACAATGAATTTGTCCTTTTCTCAAACAAATTCTATATCCATCTCCCTCCGAAATTTTTCTCTTGCATTCATTAGCCTAGAGGGAATTTTGTCATACATAAAGGTTCCCTGATATGTAGTGAATGCAATCATCTCTATGTCTTTCTCATGCACAAAAATCTAGTTATAAATTGAAAAGCCATCAATCATAGATAACTATCCTTTAATGAAGATCTATTAAGATTTCTAAACTCAACACAGAGTCTTATTTCACCATTCCTGTTTCTAACAGTCACTAAATTTGCAACCCATGAAGAATATCTAAGAGGAGCTATGATTTTTTCATCTAACATTTTTTCAGTTCATTTTCAATGACTGGGAAGAGAATAGGATTCACCTGTCTTAATTTCTATCTGAATGGTTTAGATCCCACTTTAAGTGGAATTCTATGTTGAATAATGTTGGTGTCATAAGTCTTTAGATATCCATATGACCATGCAAACACTTCAGTAAAGTCTTTAAACAAATCAGCATACTTGATTTTCTGATCAACAGGTAACAATTTTCAGAGCTTGATATTATTTAGTTCTTGTTATGTGCTAATATCACAACCCTCCACTTATTTAGTTTGAGGGTATACAATAGGTTTAACACCAACATCATCTTTATTGAATAACTTCTCCAAAGGCACCAGTGCCTTTGGAATTTAATTTTTTCTTAACCATGGGGTATTCACTCAGTGAACCAATGACATAGCACCTGCATTCGTGGGATATTAAATAATACCCCTATTTTCACTAGATAATGATAAATAACTCCAAAAATCATTTTGTTGAACCCCCCCTCCTAATACATCTTTCCAATAAAATAAACCCCTATTTTTACTAGATACCCAATTTTATACCCCCCAATACCTATAAATCCCTCAATACCGTGACATCCTCAAGTTATTAGAAAATTAAATTCCAAGTTGAATTTAGAAATAAATTTCCAATTATGGAAAATTTAAATTTAGAAATAACTTTCCATTTATGGAAAATCCAAAATTAGAATTCTGGATTTTTTAATTATTAATTTTTTTACTATTGGGCAAAGATTTGACTTACCCAGTTGTTCTCTTTTGTTGGACGCATGTATAAGACAAACTTTTAAATAAATTAAATGTTGGAAGACAAATGGAACATCCAGGTTAAAAATAGTTGACCATGACTCCATGAGTGGGGAACAGGTTTGAGTTAACTCAGAGATAATTTTTACAAGTGGCACAAGTTGGATTTGACCACTAGAAGCCCCTAAAAATCATGGATTTGTAAAGCTACGAATTTCCCCAAGGAAGGAAAGAAATGGAAAAACCTAGGCACAAGATATATACAACATATGTGGGAGGCAGGACGTTGCTTAGTATATTGGGGATAGAGAATTGTTTTGTTGTTATGAGCGCATATGGTGTGAGGGTAAAATCATGAATCTGGGTAACACTTTCGTGACAATCGGGTCTCCAAAATTTCTAGCGGCAATTTTTCGGTCGGACAAATGTTTCTTTCGGCCGAAATACTTTTCGGCCGAAAATTTTCACGTTAAATTTAACGGTGCCCTCGAAATTCATGTACAATGTTTTTTGGATGAATTATTTTCCCGTGGTAAGCATATTTCGGCCGAAATACTTTTCGGCCGAAACGTTTATTTTTAACGGGTTCCGTTAAAAACTATGTTTCGGCTGAAATTCTTTTCGGCCGAAACGTTTGTTTTTAACGGATTCCGTTAAAAACTAGGTTTCGGCCGAAAACTTGAAAATGAGACTGTTTGCAGGAAACTGCAAATTCTCTCCATCTTACTTCATCTTTGGAGGTAGCGGACTCCTACAAATACTCAGAATTTAGTTTGAGAATTGATACCAACATTTTTAAAATTGAATCTTCTTTCATTGGGTATAATTTGTTTTCATTTTCATTGTTTTTATCTAATTTTATTTAATTTTATAAAAAAATCACTGCATAATATTTGTAGGTGAGATTATGATTCGATGAAATGAAAAATCCATATCTCTAAAAATACACAACGGAAAATTATGGAAAATTTATATTCATAATTGTTAAACTGTTCTCTTCAAAAGAGTATTTTTAGATTTTACTTTTAAGTAAAAATTAAGATAGATACAAGGTGTAGAAAAACACGTGTTTAAAATCTGCAACGTTTTCATCTTGGTCAACTTCAAAAAATTCTAGAAATTATAATATTCATCCGTTGGATTCAAAATTATAGTCATAATAAAATAGAGTCTTTGTAGATTGTTGCAATATATTTCATTTCTTAAAAACATAAGTTTAATAATAGATACATTGTTGTGGAAAAAAATAACTCATTATCATTCCTTTCATGTTTAAGGAACATATTGTTAAACAATTGTCAAATTGACATATCAAATCTAGATTAAAAAAAATTGAAAAATAGTCATTAGAAATATAACAAAATTATTCACAAGTTTTGTTTTTACTGTAAAGTGAAATTCTAAATAAAAAAATTATTTTTGTATGACGGAAATTGAAGAACTTGTGAAAATACTGTTTTTTTTGTCATAAAACAAGCAAAAGTGTTACCCATCTTCATGATTTTACCCGTGAGGCAAAACATTTTCTGAGAAAATGATTGTGACGGTAGCTAAGGAGGATAATTTAGTTCGCCCTTATGGACTCATGGTCAATCTAGGGGGTGATCAGGACAAGTGATCGTGGTTGTTATGTTTCTACGGTTGGGTGGAACGTGGTTGTTCCATTTGTTTTCCCAACATCCATTTTTTCAAATATGTATCTCAGTTGTGTATTCAAATTATTGATATTATGTTATTGATGTTATACAGTTGTTTCCATATCTTATATTATTATACATAGAGGAAAAATATGTTGAGGTGAACTATATAGCCATATTAGTTTGTATGGGTTGCCACTATGTAATAATATTTGTAGTGGTATGTTATAAGTGTAAATAAACGGTATTGTATTTCAACTATTATGTTGAGTAAAAGAATAATAGTCCCAATACATGCTTTGTCTAGTTATAAAAGAAATACATCTGATATAGTAGAGTACAGGTCACAGTTTGAGTTCCTTAAATACTACAACTCCATAGCTAGTCTAAATAGAAATTTAAAGGACTACATAAAATTGTGAAGATATTTTCAAACTCCATCACCATTGTAGTTATGTCTTTCACACCTTTACTTCTCAATACTTCACTAGAATTTGAATTTAGGAACTTGATAACTCTAGTAGCAACCTATGGGCAAGTTCCTAATTCTTGGAATGTTTTCTTTAAAGTGTCATATGCTTCATCTGTCAATAGGATATCATCATCAATTATCATGAAGTAATCCTATATATTTCCAAATTCATTAATGATTTCATCCCAAATGATGTGTCTAGCCCATATCAAATATGGTTTAGTAGAGATCTTGCTCTTCATTTGCTCTGTGTATGTTATCATCTTAAATTTAAAGTTTTGGTATTCTCAAATAAATTTATCCTTATATTTGATCTCTTCATTCTGTGTTGCAATTGTCTTCTTCATCTTTCCAATCTTAGCTTCCTTCAGGTTCAAATCTACTAATGTTCTCAAAAATCCCTCTGTCGAATCTACTAACTCTAGCAGTTGTGATAAAGCAGATCCTTGTTTCAAGATTTCAATTTTCTTATGATACAAATCAATATGTTATTCCATTTGTACCATTTACTTTAGGATTTGATCCTTTTCTTCTTGGATTACCTACAACTCTGGAGCTAAACATGTTCAATTCCAAGAACATTGAGTCTTCTCTTTAAATATTGGATCTCTATATATTTGGTTTTCATCAGAGCCTGCACATATGCTACATCTTTTGGATTAGATCCTAGGTCCATCATCCATTGTTCCAATTCCTCCACTCTCATCTTCCTAGTTTTGTTGGCCAACTTCTCATTTTTTCACTGGTTTTCAAGCTATTCAATTATAACTTGCAGCTTCTTTATTCCAATCTTATCTATCATCACATCTCTATTAAACATTTCTCCAATTTGTCTATGCAGATCCATTTTATCTAGTGGATGTACTGCATTAAGATTTACAGATATGTTTGTAACTTTATTTTGTTCTTTTGGCTCTAACACAACGATATTTAGTCTCAGTCATAGTTGATAGCATCATGGTCTGAGATGTATACTGGTCAAATATTTTAGGGAGAATATTTTGTTTGATATTTGCACCCATCTTCCTAGTAGCCATGAACTAATGAACATGGTCAATTGGTGTTGGGTGCATGCCATACTTGAGGGAAAATCACGATGTGGGAGGTGGATGCACATGTAGATGAAGTAGCACGTGTAAGGTAGACGTGCATGGAGTAAAAGCAGCACGTACAAAATAGACGCACATACAGAAGAGGAAGGCATGTGAGGCACACATGCAAGAAGACCTAGCCAGGATAGGGTTAGGGTTTTGGTAAGAGAATGTAATGGCTGGTAAGCCAAAAATATGTATAAGTAGGTACCTAAAAGGAAGAGTTATAGGTTCAATTATTCTCACTCGGGATTTCTGTTGTTCTGAGGTTCAGAGTTGGATGTTATGTTGGTTGTCATGTTTTCATGTTGTTTACTCCGATATAGGTTTGTAAGTTGTTGAGATGAGGGGGGGGGAATAGGGGAGATATTGAGGGTTAGATCACAGACTGAGGAGCTTGGTGTGATCTAGTCCACCTCATTGTAATATCTCGACCTATTTTGATGAAGAGTTGTAATGCGCGTGGCGCTATAGTTTTGGACCAAAGATAATAAAAGAGTAGAATAGTTGAATCTTTGTGGATGTAGCCCAGGAGGGGTGAACCACGATAGACCATGCATTATGTGACTGAATGTTGTGTATCTTATTTTATGTTTTTTATTAGATGTTAGATAAATGAATGAATGAATTATTTATATATGATATTTCACATGGATGAGTAAGAATGATAGTATAATAAATATAGATGTATGAGCTAGTAAATGAATAAAGATCACAGGGTGCAATCAAGATCCCCACTTATTCCCAAGCTGCAAGCATCTGAGTGTTGTAGCCACCCATAAGAACTATCTCAGGTGAGACTGCGCAATGCATCATGTGTGTTATGTTGCCTTCTGGTTTACTAGGAGGGTCGATAGTTTTAAGGAGGGTGTTGTTGGAAACCAAAGAAGGACCTGAACCTGGGTCAACCCAAGAATGGTAGCAGGAATAACAAATAACTAAACAAATGGTTCCATTTTTGGTTGGAACCGAAAGGGATTGAGTGAATGAGATTTGTTGAAGAGTGGTGAAGATCTTGTGACACAACGTTAAAAGAATGAGAATATAAAAGGGGTGTTGAGACCGTGGAACCCAACGAAGACAAAGATCGAGAGATGGTTGAAAATAAAGGAGCTGGAATTTGCATAGAAAGATAACAGAAACCTAAAGTTAACACCACGCAAATATTTGGTCAAGTACATATTCAGTGACTTGCATGAAGTATTTTTTTGTGATTCCCCGCATGTATTGTAGGAGTGGATATCGAGGTTGAAAGACAACCACCCTAAAAATCAGAACTGATAGCTAGAATGGAATCTTGCTGAGATCACGCAATTACAACAAGTTCACAATCAATTTACGTGTGCAATAGATTTATGGTTAGACAACATTCTTGCAGAATTTATCACAAAATTTGCAATAGAGACTATGAATTCTTACAGTGCATTAGAGAAATATTTCATGAAGAGACCTATAGGTAGGTATATCAAATCGATGTACGCTTCCATAAAGATGTTATTGTATAACAAAGATGTAATGACAATGACCTCGGACAGCTAAACTTCCCTATGTGCATGGGCAAAGGGGAGAAGCACTAACAAGAGATGGAGAAATGGAGGAAAATATGGATAAAGGAAAGAAGGAGGAGGCCTTGGATCCAATCATGATGGAGGAAGGATAGATCAAGCAGATCATGGAAATAGCTGGAAGAACATGCAGTGGAGTACACTACCAATATAAGATAAGCAATAAGAAGAGAGCCATAGCCATGAGGGAAGGCTTGGCAAGTGATGAAGAATAGGTAGAGGATCTTTGGGCTATGGAACAGATTGAGGAAATCCTGCACGCAACATATGAAAGGAAGACAAGAGGTCCAACAGTAGAAACCGGAGGTAGAACTCCTATCCATATCAGTGTCAGTGTAGAACACATAAACCCATGTGTGACCAATACACCAAAAAGAACACCAACGTTTAGGCAACTGAATTTCAACAGAAGAAGCGCAGCAGGAAGTACATCTACACAGGGAGAAACAACTGAGGGAGCCAGTTCAGGAAGTATTAGTCAAGGATCTACACCACATGGAAGTAATAGTTCAACATTCAGGATGGAAGGACATGATCCCGCCATCAGGTTACCAAAACTCAAGGGAGAGGCATCGGAGGACCCTGAGAAGCACTTGTTCATCTGTAAAAAGATCTATCAAGCAAAGAAGATAAGAGATGGGGATACCAAACTTGCACAGTTAGCCATCACACTAAGAGACTGGGCACTAGATTGGTACATGAGCTTAGTTGCAAACAATCCACTAGGAACAACCAGAATGATTTTGGATATGAAGAAGTTGTTGATAAATTAATTCTATAAGCCTAGCTCAAAGGATCAATACATGAATGAGATGATAGAGATCAGGTAGAAACCAAGAGAATTTTTCTGGGAGATAGAGCATAGATTCAAACGATTGAAGGGAAATTTGAAGTATGTCATGGAAGATATGCATCACAGGCATATGTTTGTGAATTCACTACTACCACACATGAAATACCCAGGTAGAGGATCTACAGGCAGCCTTGCAACTAGAAGAGAACCAATATCAAAAGAGAGATCCAGTAATAAAGGAGCTCAAGAAAGACCTAAAGAATTTGACATTTCAATTAAACCAGAATAGGAGTAAGGAAAAAAAGAAGTTGTTTGGTGTACCACATGTAGTACAGAAGGACACCACAATAACGAATGCCCAACATTCGCGCAACACATGGCAACAAGACTGCCAAACCCTTTTCCAATAGGAGGACTATGGTGTGAGATTTGTAAGACATAGGGGCATGATCCATATCACTGTCCAATGATGCAGAAATACCAGACAATGCCTAAGAGTTCATATTGTAATTTTTTCAAGTCAGTGGGCCATGATGACAAAGATTGCAAGACAATGGAGCTCATGAGGGAAAGAAAATCAGACACCTATATGGTGCAGACAGATATGATGACAAGGAATGTTGTGCCATAGTTTAACCAAGTACCAGCCCCATATAACACTACACCGCAGCAATATAACATTGTGCGGTCGTAGTACAATATCATGCAGCCACAATATAATCACGTGCAGTATAACTAGGTGCCACAATACAACACACCGCGAGGAGATCGAGTTGGCTACAGAGGTGGAGGAGGATTTGGAAGAGGCAGAGGACCAGTGGTATGGAATAACTGTTAACAACCAAGACACTATGCAAGAGAATTCCCACTTCCACCTGTGACATGTATGTATTGTCATGCATCCAACCATGACACAAAAGATTATCCGACACTATTGGGGAATATCTAGGAAAAGAGAAATCAAAACAATCAAAATGTCCAATGGATTTCTACAGAAGCAAGGGATGATGGAATAAATATCAACATAGTTATGCACAGAGGATCTAAGACAGGATATGATGCAGTAAGCAGTAAGACAAGATCCATCAAACACCAATGGGTAAAGAAGAACGTTGATCCACAAAAGCAGTTTGATGCGCAGAATGAAAAGGAGATATTCAAGCAAGCCAGAAAAGAATTCTTGAAGCCATAAATTGCATCGACATAAACTGAATAGAATACTCAGGACGTACCAACGTACGACATGCCTTCATCATTGGATCACACTAATGAAGCACAGACCATAAGACAAGTAAGTACGATAAAGGATTTTCTGCAATCCTGTGTTAAACTACTAAATGATCCATCATATGTTAAAGTGTTACAAAATATGCTAGAAATATGTAGCTCAAATGTAGAGGGAAAGCACACACTTATAATGAGGGGGGATGAATCATTATAATTCCATTTTTTTTAACACTCATACACTGAAATCACATAAATTTAACAAGTAGAAGACACAATATTTTACGTGGAAAGTGTTTTGGGAGAAAACCACAAAAACTTATTTTTATAAATTTGTAGGCACCAACTGATCTAGATTTATGAGAGGAACGAAATGAAACCACAGATTTATAATATTAACACGGAGACACAGTGAATAATAATAGAGATACAATAAAACTTGACTTATATTAAATAAGAAATGTGTTGAAACTGTAAAATGCATATTGAAAACAAGCTTGTTAGAATGGTGGAAGCTTATGGTGGGGGAACCTATATCCTCATCGATCACCAACCTAATGTTACAAATGTTTGTAGGCACCAACCTATTGGAGACACCAATCCCCATTGTTGTTTGTGGGCATCGACCTACTAGGGACACCAATCCCCATTGTTGTTTGTAGGCACCGACCTACTGGAAACACCACTCCCCAATGTTTCTTGTATTGTAGGCAACAACCTTCTTAAAATTTTACAAGTTCTTCATATTCATTTCCTTCACTAGTCTACTTGTTTGGTTTGTCTTCACCAAATCTTCTCTACTATGTTACTTCTACTTTCACCAGATCTTCTCTATGCTCACTCCTTCTACTTTCGCCAGATCATATCGGAACTCACTCCTTCTTCTTTCATTAGATATGATCGGTGCTCACTCCTTCTTCTTTTGCAAGATATATTAGTTGGATCGTCACATACTTTGTCACTTTATCCTTTTTAAATAATATTCAATATTTTCTCATATTATATTCTCATATGTAAATATTACATTTCTACTCTTCACCCACACTCTATTTCTCACAATCCTCTTCTCCTTTTATACTTTACCATTAAATCTACATGAAAATGCATGTACATTTGAAAAGACACGGCCTTCATTAAATAAATTATTTATTTATTTATTTTTAATTTACTTTTCAACGTACCATGGGCAAAATACCACCATGTGTTTTAAAACCATGTGCAAATACTATGTTCACTCTTACTCCACTTTAAATTTTTAATTCACTTGTACTTTTTAATCCGCTTTCACATAACTTCATGTTTAATCCACTTTTAATTTTTAATCCACTTTCACTAACTCCATATTTAATCCACTTTCACTTAACTTCATATGTAATCCACTTTCACGTAACTTTGTATTTAGTCCACTTTCATGTAACATTCGCGCAGCACATGGAAATTGTATTGAAAAATCCTTTACCGACAGGAGGACTATGGTGTGATATTTGTAAGACACGAGGGCATGATCCATATCACTGTCCAATGATGCAGAAATACCAGACAGTGCCTAAGAGTTCATATTGTAACTTTTGCAAGTCAGTGGGCCATGAGGACAAAGATTGCAGGAAAATGGAGCTCATGAGGGAAAGAACTTGAGACACCTATATGGTGTAGACAAATATGATGACAGGGAAAGTTGCACCACAGTTTAACCAAGTACCAGCCCCATATAACACTACGCCATAACAATATAACACTGTGCAATCGTAGTACAATACCGCGCAGCCACAATATAAGCATGTGCAGTATAACCAGGTGCCACAATACAACACACCGCGAGGAGATCGAGTTGGATACAGATGTGGAGGATGAGGTGGAGGAGGATTTGGAAGAGGCATAGGATCGGTGGTATGCCATAACTGTCAACAACCAGGACACTATGCGACTCTGAGAGAATGTCCACTTCCACCTGCGACATGTATGTATTGTCGTGGATCCGACCATGAAACAGAAGATTGTCTGATACTATTGGGGAATATCCAGGAAAAGAGAAATCATAACAATCAGAATGTTCAATGGATTTCTACAGAAGCAAGGGATGATGGAAGAAATATCAACATAGTTACACACAGAGGAGCTAAGACAAGAGATTATGCATTAAGACAATATCCAGCACAACACCAATGGGTAAAGAAGAACGTTGAGCCATAGAAGCAGCTTGATGCATAGAACGAAAAGGAGATATTCAAGCAACCCAAAAATTGCATCGACATAAACTGCACAGCATACTCAGGACATACCAACATACGAGATGCCTTCATCGTTGGATCACACTAATGAATCAAATCCCATAGGATAAGTAATTACCCTAAAGGATTTTCCGCAATCCTGTGTTAAACTATTAAATGATCCATCATTTGTTGAAGTGTTACAAAATATATTAGAAATATGTAGCACAGATAGAGAGGGAAATCTAGAATAGAAAACAGTTAACCATCTACATACGAGGAGAAGGACAAGTAGAGAATTTAGACTGAATGCCAACATTGGAGATTTCAACATGGGGGATATTATATTGGATTTAGTCTCCGAAGTGAATATACTACCCAAGAAGACATGGAAATGTATGGGAGAGCCCACATTAGGATATTCACCTGGTCAGCTGAAACTTGCAAATCAACACAAGGTTCTACCAATTAGGAGGCTAAAGGGTTTGACAGTAGATCTCGATGGAGTGTGCACTAAAGCCAATTTTGAAGTAATAGAAATAGTGGACAGCACAACACCTTATCCGACATTTCTTGGCTTGGATTGTGTGTTTAATAATCAGGCCATAATCAATATGTAGATGAGGAAGGTGACATTCGAGTCAGGAGAGTATTGATTCATTGTGCCATTAGATCCATCAGAATGAGTAAGGTTTGTAGAACCCACTTGTTTATACCTGGAGGGAATTAACTAGTTATACAGAACCACCATGCGAGAAGAAGATTATGTTAATCCAACTGCAGATGGGTTACTCAGTTGGAGAAGAATCACTTCATGTGTGTTAGACTCAGATACAGGGTTGGAGAATTGGCAGCAGAGATTACATGAAGTCTCCACAAGAAGGTGCGCAAGAATAGACCGCACAGTAATATGGGTAGGTACAGAGATAAGAGAACCTCCCAGCTTTCATGGGGTGAATGACTTAGAAGAATTCCTAACAAGATACGAAGATGAAGTGTTAGAAAATCATAGGCTCTTAGCCCTATATATAGCCCTCAATGAAACACCTGCAAGATGGTGGGGTTCACACAAAGAAACAGTCAAGGATTGGTACCAATGTAAATGATTACTGCACATCAGATTTGTCGCAGAACATGGAAGCAACCAACTACAGAGATATGATGGATAGGGGACACCAGCAGAAAACTTGGAGAAGTGAAAAACAATATGGAGAATGACACCACTAGAAGAATGTGGTCTCATCACTTTATTCACACATTGGAAGGGATTCCATCAAACTGGTATGTAGACCAAGAACTGTGCAGAGGCACTACAGAATGGAAAATGTTACAACAGAATTTTATAGTCACTTTCTCATTCGAACATGAGAACCCCAACATAGATTCAGAACTCAAACAGATCAGAGGGCTAATATTCATTTGAGAACCAGAGGTTGAACTCATAACAAAGTATCAATAGCAGAACAAACAGATAGTGAAAGAACTATTGTCATGCCACCATGTGCAGGAATAATCAACAAGTGAAAATGACCCGTGCAACATTCAGATTATAGAAGTTGAAGGTGAAAGAGGGGCGGAAGGTCCACCTCTAGAATAATAAGTGTTTGTTGTGTCAATAAAGGTGAAGAAAGTTAACATTGGGACAACTGAGAATCCAAAAATTCCCAGCATTGGATACTACTGTGATCAGAAAACAGTAGAAAGAATAACAGAGTTACTACATGAGTACAGTGACATGTTCCCAACAACCTTTACAGAGATGAAAGGCATAGCAGGAGAGCTAGGAGAGATGAAGATACCTCTCAAATATGAGGCTAGATTAGTCAGACAATGACCATATAGATTGAACCCAATATATAAGAAGAAAGTAAAAGCATAAATAGACAGAATGTTGGAGGTTGGAATCATAGAACCAGTGGAGGAATCTGAATGGGTAAGCCCTATGGTAGTTCAGGAGAAGAAGTAGGGAGGGATAAGGATATGTGTCGACCTAAGGAAGTCTAATGATGCTTTCCTCCATGACCATTTCCCCACCCCTTTCACAGATGAGGTATTAGAGAATGTAGGAGGCCAGGAAGCATACGCATTCACATATGGATTCTCAGGCTACCATCAGATCAAGATAGCCCCAGAAGATAGGGACAAGACCACTTTTTCCACAAAATTGGGATCCTACCAATACACAGTCATGCATTTTGGACTAAAGAATGCACCAGCAATATTCTCAAAAGTAGTCGTAGCTGCAGTCAAGGAATTCATCCATCAATTTTTAGAGGTATATCTAGATGATTGGACGGTCTACAGTCTTTTGAAAGACCATGTAGAGGTGTTAAGGCTAATGTTGGAAATATGCAAGCAATGTCAGATATCATTAAATATAAAAAAGTGCATCTTTGGTACACCTTTTGGAATATTATTGGGCCATATAGTGTGCAAGCAATGCTTTCTAGTAGATCCTGCAAAGATTGCAATGATTGTCAAGTTACCACCGCCAAAATCAGTACATCAGTTGAGAGAAACATTGGGACACACAGGATACTACAGGAAATTCAGAAAAGGGTATCTGCAGATCACTGTGCTAATGGAGAAACTCTTGAGGAAGGATAGTAAATTTCAATGGAACGAGGACTGACAGCAAGGATTGGACACTCTAAAAGAGAAAATGGTAATAACACCAATACTAGTATTCCCAGACTGGGAAAAGAAATTTCATGTGCATCTAGATCCATCAACGATAAAAATTGGAGTTATTCTGGCACAGCCAGGAGCTGGAGAGTTAGACCATCCTATAGCATTTGCAAGCAGAAAGTTGTTAGAGTCAAAGTATAACTACAATACTATAGAAAGAGAAGGCCTAGAAATGGTATATGCACTATAGAATTTTAGACACTATCTACTTGGGAAACACTTTAAAATGTTCACAAACCATTCTACCCTTAAATACCTAGTCAATAAGCCAGTGTTTGGGGGGAGAATTTGTATATGGTTACTGTTGTTTCAAGAATTCGAATTTGAAGTTATATTCAAAACAGGGAAGTTGAAAGTAGGAATTGATCACCTGTCAAGGATCACCAATGGAGAGGAGCCTACGAACTTAGAGGACAAATTCCATGATGCACAGTTATTTTCAGTCCTTGTAGATGATGAAATCATTCAATACTTGAGTACAAGGACCGCGCCACAAGAATTCAACACTGTGCAGAGGAAAAATATAGTATTCAAAGTTGCAGACTATCAATTGATTTCAGGACACTTATACAAGATGGGTGCATACAACATCTTGATAAGATGTGTACTAGAACATGAAAGGCCTAGGATTTTAGCAAAGTCCCATGAGGGAATTCTTAGAGGACATTATGCAGCAAAATCTATCGCGCAGAAGGTATTGCGCGCAAGACTATGGTGGTCAACCATTCACAGAGATGAAAAGGACTATTTCCAGAGATGAAAAGGACTATTTCTAGAGATGTGATGTATGTTATAGGGTTGGAAAATGTTAGCCTCTTTCTCATATACAATCATTAATTCCAAGTATACCACCTTTGTATATTTTACATACTAGGATATAGTTGTTATCCTAAGTGTGTTTCTATATTCCTATATTGTCTGATCCCACCTTATCTCATGATGAGGTGCCGATGTGAGAACAATTGAGGTGGTTTCATTATTGTATTATATATTTGTATCATTAAGATAAATACAATGTTGAGAATTATGGCTTGAGGCCTTTACCGCCAATCTTCTTGTCCTAATATTCATATGCTCAATTTATGCACCAAGCTCAAGTTTTCCAGATAGAATTATTTGATATAATTGAAGAACACTTCAACCAATGTTGATAATAAAACCATTGCAACCAAGTAGACATGACCTCTTTGATCTACAATTGGGATACAAACAAAGTCAAGAGGCACGAGTAATTAAAAGTATATGCAGTCCAATCGATGATGAAATCGGGTGGGGTGTTCCATATGCTTACGGAAGATGGAAACGAATCTGTGTAGTTTGAAGTCGTTGCACGTAAAAAAATGCTAGCAAAGAAGAGGCTCGCAGCCTCTCAGTGAGACTTTGACGCGAATTTTCTATATGAGATCTGGATTCACTACTTTTTCAAGCTTTAAATTGAGTTTTTATTCTCCAGATTTGGGGGTTTCTGCTGCAATTTGGAGCAGAAAACATGACGTCTGCATATGGAGATAAAATGATGACCTTTGAGGACTTTGAGAAGGAGATCCAATACGGATACGTTCAAACTCAAGCCTGAAGCCTGATAGTTCGTTGATTGATTCTCCCACGATGCAGTAAAATTGCCAGATGTTGTCTTTGTTATTCATGTTTATGCTATCAAGTGCTTGGGAAGCGGATCTTGAGATTTAGGAACTTCTGTTAACCTGATCATACCATCATCCTCCTTTGAGGGGCGTTTGGTTTCGGCATCATTATTATCACATCAATCCACTTTCATAGGCAGTGTTATCTCCTCACGATCTGGATTCAAATTTTTCCCTCTATTGAAGAAAGCCACATAAACGTGGACATGGCGTATACACTGAGAAAGTACAACAAAAAAATGAAAATTGGCATGATTCTTTGCGTGAATCATTAGTTTTTCACCTTCACCACCTATCCAATTTATCCCAACCATTTGCAAATGTGTTGCCAAATTGTAAATCAAACAAAATTGTCAGCTGGAAAAGGTACATTTGGTTTTTAGACATTATTTATCCCATATTTTTGCCTAAGATAGGTTACTTTTCATTTATATTGAAAACCGGTCCATTATAAAATAAATAATGGTGGTAAGAGAACTTATAATGCATGGAAGGATGTTGTTGAACTCCTTTAAAATTGTAAATCAGCCAACAGTGAAGGACCTCATAGGGATTTTGAATTGGTTTCATGCCTTTGTGGCATAATAAAATTCCTTTTAAGAGTTTGATACCTTAGTGGTTTTAAAAAAATTAAATAAGGTGTGAGAGAACATTGATAAATGTTTTGATGTGCGAGGGAGATTATAAATTTTTTATTCAAAAGGAGAAAATTTGTGATATTATTAAAGATCTTTTATCTTTTCATTAAAAAGGAGAACAAATCAAAAGACCATATTTTATTGTAATCACACAAATGATTTATTTTGTGTGTTCTATCATTGAAGAGCATTGAAGGATATCTTATTGTATTCGGGCACATGCATGCAATCATGATCACAACAAAGGATCTTATAATAAAATTGTATTTGGCTCTCGTGTCCTAGATCCACCTAAAATTGAATAAGGGGATCTTAGGTACACCTTGCATAGTGTGTTGTGATGAATATTTTTATGGTTGGTTTATGATGTTTATGTCTAGTTTTTACACAATCAATTGCAAATATTATTTAATGCAACACACAAATACACATCAAGCAAGGAAATTCAAGCTTAATTCATGTTATTCAAGCACAATCAAAGCACTCAATCAAGCATTGTATTGAAGCAATCAAGTCGTTAACCACATCAGTAATGGACAAATCAAAGTTTTTGAACTCAACACATCATGGAGCATTTGAAGTTAAATTGTAACTTGCAAACAATGTTTTTTGTAAGATTACTTGATCAAGTTGATTTGTACTTGCAATAATGTGTTTGTAAGTTTACTTGTCTTTTTGAATCAAGTTGAGTTGAATTGAATTTTTCATAAGGTGCATTCTCGGTTGAGCCCGACACCCAAGAGTCTATTGTCATTTTGAGTCGAAATTGACAAGGTTGAGTAGTTTAACTCAAATCATTGTAATCAAGTTTTTGGGTGCATTTTCGGTGGTATCTGACACCCTCAACTTCCTGGAAGAAAGTTCAAGGGAGAATGTTCAAATGGAGTGAAGTCATGAATTTTTAGAGTTTCTGAATACTCTAATAAACACCACTAAAGACAACACAGTGATAATGAACAAAGAAACTCTTCATTCAGTGCTAACTTGTTTGCAAGTGACGCAAGTTAAAGTTAGACTTCTACAAGCACAATCCCAACTAATGAATGATGAGTTGATAAATCTCAAAAATCAACAGCCAGTGAAGTTTTCTGAACTAGTTTTTTTTTAGAACAACCCTCTCTATGATGATGATGATGATTTTGATCAACAATCGATGAAGGAACAAATCAACAAGTCAACTTCAAAAGCAAATTCCAATGAAAATGAATCGCAAGCAGAAGATGCCAAAACATAGAGTGATACAACAAGTATAAGTGAAAGTAAATGTGAAGCACATCATCAAGTACAACATGATCTTTCCAAGCCCATCATCATACCTTAGGAAGAATTACACTTCAATAGAAATTGGCATGGCCTAGGATATGAAAATCAAAATAGTTTTCATATTCCAAATTACACCAAACCAATTTTGTTTGTGAGCGCTGGATTCCTTCAAGAAAATTCAATTTCACCTATTCAAGTTCAACATCAGAATGATAAGTGTGAACATTGTAATCGATTCGGTCACAAGGAGAATCAATTTTTTGATCTCCATCCTTGCCAACATTGTGGCAAGCATAACCATTCTTCAGACAGATGTTCAACACTGAAGAAACCTGCAAGATTGAAGATTCACTATGAGTGGATTGATCCTTGGCAATGGTCATCAACTGCAAAATGATTATATAAGTCTTACCGAAGAATACAATATCGAGTAAAGATGTGTCTTGCACCAGATAGTGAAATGTGTATATAACTCCAAAGTGGTCCCCTTATGGTGTATCTTTCAATCATGGCCCTCACGGGATGAGATAAGATGTGGTTAATTCCACATGCCCACTTTGAGTTGTACACAAATGGAGTAAAAGTGAAACTATCATGTACCTTAAGGGGGGGAGTTCAAAATTCCAATGATGATGGTTCATGAAACCACTTGTGGTCTCTCCTTTCAACTGAAAAAGAGGGGAATTGATGATGGAATTGAAGATGTCTGTCAAACTGAAAGTTTCGACAACAAATATGTCAGATGGGCAACTACAGTCTGTAGATGAAAGACTTTGGCAGAATGATGGTTCTATATTGAATCATACATTGGGATGCTGATTTTTAGAGCAATGATGTGGACATTTGGTTCACCTAGATGGTCATTGGACCTAGCAGAGGACAAATGGATCCTACTGCATTGCAGCTTGGCATTGATTGAGTTGTCAGGGATTTTCAGGGATGTGGCAGACTTGCAGCTGATTCACTTCTCTTTGTTCGCTCTCATCATATTGGAGTTCACATCAGTGATCAAAATTGTTGGCATTCTGGCTCACATGATTACACAGTGAGGTTTTCTAGATTTCTCAACATCCAGATTTGGCAGTTTTTCAGGCAGTTCTTCATTGTGTCTCAGCTCAGGAGTTTCAGCATGAAGACATGGAGATATACCAACTTGTGCACCTGCTTTGTTGGTATTGTTGTTTGGACTTATGATTGAGGGGGGGAATTTTAGCCTCTTTCTCATATACAATCATTAATTTCAAGTATACCACGTTTGTATATTTTACATACTAGGATATACTTGTTATCCTAAGTGTGTTTCTAGATTTCTATATTGTCTCCTCCTACCTTATCTCCTAATGAGGTGTCGATGTGAGAACAATTGAGGTGGTTTCATTATTGTATTATATATTTGTATCATTAAGATGAATACAATGTTGAGAATTATGGCTTGAGGCCTTTACCGCCAATCTTATTGTCTTAATATGCATATGCTCAATTTCTTCAGAAAACCTAATAGATGGGATGAGATGCCCCTAAAACCACAAGCAACCCTGCAAGTATTCAACAAATGGGCAATAGATTTTGTGGGACCAATTAATCCACCAGCAAAGAGGTCAGGAGCAAGGTATATCATTACTGCGATAGAGTACTTAACGAGATGGGCAGAAGACACACCAGTAAAATATTGCAATGCAGAGACATCATCACACTTCCTGTTTGAGCAAGTGATCACTAGATTTGGATGCCCAAGGATTTTGATGAGTGACCAAGGCACTCACTTCATTAACAGTATTATCAAGGATATGACTGAGGATTTTGAAGTTTACAAAAGAGTACACCATATCACCCTCAAAAGGGACAGTGGAAACCTTTAATAAGATCTTAGAGAATACACTGACAAAAATCTGCAATGTTAACAGGGATGTTTGGGACTTGAAGATACCAATGGTATTATGGGCATACATGACTACATGAAAAAAGTTGACATGGAACACACCATTCAGGTTGGTGTATGGACAAGAAGTAGCGGTGCCATTAGAGTTTTTGGTACCTAGACTACGCGTAGAAGCAGTCACAAACATGACAGAACAAGGTGCAGTACAAGAAAGGCTAAGTCGACTGATGTTAATGGAAGAAGATAGGATTCTTGCAGGATTTCACTAAGAAGTATAGAAAGTAAGGTACAAAGCTTGGTATGACATACATATTAAAAGGAAGAGTTTCAGGGAAGGAGACCTAGTCTTGGCGTATGACAGTAAATTTCTTAAGGAAGAGTTTTAGGGAAGGAGACCTAGTTTCAATGCACATGGAGGGTCTCAACAGAATAGAATTGGGCAGACAGACCAGGGCACTGCAAGAAAACCAGGGTTCGAAAACACAATGTGCATAAGAGAAATTAATGGGTAAAAAGGTACCGTGCACATGAAACACAACAAAAAGGGGGAAAAGTGACAGGTATCAGTGCAACACAGATGTCACGTCCCCATCCCACTATAAAGTTGGAAAGAGGGGGGAAATCGACCCATTGTGATTTTTTCTAAGGATAAAAATGTCAAGTCGAGCAGAAGAGTGATAGAGTGTGGAATTGCACTACCATCCGTCAAGTTGAGATCTTGTAGTTTGAATTTAACCACCATGTCACCACTGCAGGTTAGAGCACCAAGCAGAACTGGACGAAGCACCCGGAGTAGCACATGGGGACCACAAGGAGGAACCAGTGAGATGCTGAAAATGGTGTATGTGGATTAAATCCACACACTGAAATAAAATAAAACCACATTACATGTGGAGGAAGAGCAAGAACCCACACAGGAGCCCGAGCAGTTGGTGGAGGATGTCGAATGGACGGAATCCAACGCGTCCAGGAGAAAATGGTCGTAGGAAGCAGAACCGGACATGGATTCCACACAGCAAGGCCTGGAGCAGGAACCAGAGTAGGAAATGGAGAAAGAGGGTGGATTATCATCCCCACAATGGAAAAATAAGCTGAGAGCAGAAAGCAGTACGTAGGGCATGCAACGCACTCAGGCAGAGCTAAGTATAGTAATGCCGAAAATTCCCAATGAAGTGAAAACTGGGTATAACATGGGAGGAGGAGTCTACAGCCTTAAATACTCTGACCATGATGTCTCGGATGCCACAAAGTTCCCAGATTTGGAATCACAGAGCTACCTAGAGAGCTGCGGAGAGGGCCCATTAGGTGCTCCATTGTTGGAGCCTGCATAGTGGATCCTGGGACTGTACAACATAGGTATCATGAACCTATTAGACATATCTCACTTCGGGCACGGGAAATACATAAATGGATGTGTTAAACATTTTCTAGCGAGGGTGAACGGAGGCATCTTATGGATGGGTAGGTCGGTATTGATCAATTTTGACCTCATCAGAAAGATTACAGGGCTACCCACAGATGGGGAGAAGTTGGAGCAATACCTAGAAGACAAGACTAAAGACAAATCCATCTCCGATGAGATTAAAGTGAAGTATGGCACACATAGAGGAAACAGAGGTATCAGGATCAATGACATCAATGATTCTACGACATGATTTGCAACCATATTTCTTGGTTGCAAATTAAAGCGCAAGTGTCGAAAAGAAGAAGTGCTCGCGGGAGTAGTAGCAGCTGCAGCGCAATGTGCAAAGGGGAGCTTGATGAGTTGGGCCATGTATATACTCAACTCATTCCTTGAAGATTGTAAGGATGTGCAATACTGGGACTCTGAATTCAACTACTCATGGTTACTCATCCTCATTACACTTATGGGGTGGCATGAACCTACATATAAGATGTTCCTGATAAGGATAGGAAACTGTGGCACAACACACTACACATCACTACGAAGCACAATAAATCCCAAGGTAAATAAAGTAAAAAATGACATGTTCACGTAGTACTTAATAGAGATTCAGAAAAGCATGGTGAATACATGGAGGATCTCACCAGGAACTTTCTAGGAGTATGGACAGATAGCGAATTTGTGTGCATCACATCACAGCATGTGGCTACAGGAAAAGAAGTACCCAACCAAGGAGTGGTTGCAATTGAAGTATTGTGTGATGACGCAAAACATCCACATAGAGGTCCAAGAGTGGCCTGAGGAGGGGAAAGTACCATAGATTTCAAGAGAAACGCCAACAGTACAAGTCCAGACATAGGGTAGCACAGTCCCCGTGTAGCAAATAGGCAAGAATAGCACTAGCCAACAAGAAACAACAACAATAGGTACAGTGGGGGTAAGCAGCTCAATTCCAAAGAAAAATAGGACACAAAAGAAGTCACAACATGGTCCTACACAGGGCCCAAAGGCTACAGAGAAAGCACCGGGAGGACCGATAGGAAAAGTGAGAGCAAAATAAGTGTAGAGAGAGGCACAAGATGTAACCATGGAAGAAGAACTTGAGTAAGATACTGGCATGGATACACAGAGGCCAGAAGCATATGAACAGCTAGAGGCCCAAAGAAGGAGAACAGCAGAGCAAGTAAGTGGCACCAGGAAGAAAGAAAAGGCCCACAGGAAAAAAATGAAAACACCATTGACAATAGATGACATAGAACTAATAGCCATGACAGTAGAAGATCGACTGTCAAAAGTATGGGAAAATGTGGAAAACCATCGAGCTTCAATTTTGGAATAGGTACAGAAGGTAAAAATTGTGCTAGAACAGTTGAGGATCAAGGTGGAACAACAACAAAATGAGAAATCGGTGCCAGTAAGAGAAGGAGAACTTGTCGAAGAGACAGTGCAAGGAAGTGATAACTTTATCATAACACCAGATATGTTGTGCATCGATGAGGAAATGGTGCAGAAGCCCATGAAGGATATCGAAACGTTAGACTTGGCATTGCCCAAGATACCAACAAAGGAATTGTATAAGTTACAGGTTAGCGTCATG
The DNA here is from genome assembly GCA_009831015.1 of Picea engelmannii. Classification (NCBI taxonomy): domain Eukaryota; kingdom Viridiplantae; phylum Streptophyta; class Pinopsida; order Pinales; family Pinaceae; genus Picea; species Picea engelmannii. Next base: position 531,434 of record ML791337.1, read on the forward strand.
TGGGAGATTCAGTCCAGAGCAAGGTCTGACGCGACGAATCTAAAAATAACACAGGAAGAAAATATGGTATTGAAGGAAGCCATCATCTTGGAAGGGTAGAAGAAAGAGATAGCACAAAAAAAAGTGCACTAGATGGAGACCCAGATAGAGGCAATATTTTAAACCATCTCAGATGACACGGTATCAAAGGAAGAATCTTTGGAGGATAAGATAACAAAGATAGCGCGGAATCTGCAACAATATAAAGAGCAGATCAAGGAACTGGAGGAGCGTGCAGTACCTACAACTCCGCCAGCAGTCTGAGTGCAAAGAGATCAAGACATGACAGCAGATGCAGAGAACATTGCGCATAACATACATAGAGTGGCAGAACTATTGGATAAGAGCGTCCAGCTATGGACCCAGCTATTAGAGTATGGGAGCCTACAAGAGCTAGAAGGAAAGGAAGATAAATTGCATGTAGCAATGGCAGATGTTAAGCAGTGATAGAGGACAATGTCACTGTCAGAGAAGATCAAGATGGCTGCATAAATGAAGAACTTTCAAGCAGAAGAAAAAGTGGTGTAGGCACAGAAGATCGCACGGCAAGCTCAGTTGGAGACCCTACAGGAAAAGGAAGAAACGTTGGACGTGGAAATCGATGTAGGTAAAGCATGCCTCAAACAGATAGGCTTGGAGGGGGGTGAGATATTATGACCACCAGTCACTGCACAGGCAGTCGAATCCATGTTAACAAAAAGCAGCCAGGATCAGGAGCAGCGCCAACGGATAGTAGATATGTATGAATCACTAGCACAAGCATTGGCAGACATGGGAGTTAGGCAGTGACTCGGGACGAGTCACGATGTCAGTTTTGGGGGCTTGTTGGGTGCAAGCCATCTTTGATGGAAAATCACGACGTGGGACGCAGACGCACATGCAGAATAAGAAGCACATGTAATGAAGACACGCATGTAAGAACAATAGCACGTGCAAAACAGACGTGCATGCAGAATAGGAATGCATGCGAGGCACACATGGAATAAGACAGAGCCAAGATAGGGTTAGGGTTTTGTTATGAGAATGTAATGGTTGGTAAGACAAAAATATGTATAAGTAGGTACCTATGAGGTCTAGGTAGAGGTTTAATTATTCTCGCTCGAGAGTTATTTTGTTCTGAGGTTCGAAGTTGGATGATATGTTGGTTGTCATGTTTTCATATTGTTTAATCTGATCTAGGATTGTAAGTTGTTGAGTTGATGTGGGGGGGGGCAATAGGAAAGATCTTAAGGGTTATATCACAGGCTGAGGAGCCTAGTGTGATATAGTCTACCTCATTGTAAGATCTAAACCTATTTTGACGAAGAGTTGTAATGCATGCGGTGTTGTAGTTTTGGACCAAAGATAATAAAAGAGTAGAATAGTCGAATCTTTGTGGACATAGCCCAGGAGGGGTGAACCACGGTAGAACATGTGTTATGTGACTGAATGTTATGTATATTCTTTGATGTTGTTGATTAGATGTTATATAAATGAACGAATGAATTATTTAGATCTGATGTTTCACATGTATGAGTAAGAATGACAGTATAATAAATCTAGATGTATGAGCTAATAAATGAATAAAGATCACAGGGTGAAATCACAGATCCTCGCTCATTCCCAGGATGCAAGAATATGATCATTGCAGCCACATGTAAGAACTATCTCGGGTGAGACTGTGCATTGCATCATGTGCGTTGTGTTGCATTTTGGTTTACCAAGAGGGTCGATAGTTTTAAGGATGGTTTTGTTGGAAACCAAAGCAGGACCTGAACCTAGGTCATCCCAAGAATGGTAGCAGGAGTAACCAATACCCCAACAATTGGTTTTGATTGATCTGTAACCAAAGACTATTTTTCACTCTAACTTCCGTCATTCTAAGGATTCGTTGATGATGATGCTTCTTTCATTACAGTAGGTCCTCTGATTACTAGTGCTACGTCTTCTTGTGACTCTTAATCTTCCTCTTCATCAAGTGCCTATGTCTTCTGCCTTTTTGTTGATCTTTCTTATTTTGTTTCTAAGTCCTTTGAGGCTGACCCTGTAGTTTTTCTCTTGTATGTTTTCTCAAACTGTTGAGGGGTCTCTGCTATCATAAATTTTGAAGGTTTATCTGGTGCTTTACCATGTATTTGCAAAATATTTTGTACATCTTCCTTATTTTTCTAGTTTTCCAACAGCTCCAATTGTGTTTTTTGTTGATGTTGATAAGGAACTTGCCCACGCACAATTATGTTTTAGGAAATTACAGCATGAGAGTCATACATCCATGCCTCTCCCTACTAAAATTCCATAGCTAAGAGAAACTTTTCTCTTACCTGCAATGTTGATTTGTTATTGAAAATAAAAGGTCCTACCTCCTTTTTCAATTTAAAACTGGCCTTGTATTTTCTTGATACAAAATGAATGTCATTTGAATTTAATCTTTGTCTAATGTATTACAGTGCAAATATTTTGGTAGTCGAGAAAATAGGTAAAAGAAAAGGTCAAAGTTCAGAAGCATAGAATTTGATTTTAGTGTAATTCTAAAAGAATTATCGATCTCCTACTCTCTTGCCTAGACTCAGCTGTAATAACTTTTTAAATTCTGGAAGAATTTCATCATGTATGATATGGTGAGATTTGACATAAATTGGTCAATATATTCTAAGAATCAAACATTTAGAGTCTTCTTCTTAAGCATAGAGGTATCGTGAATGACTAACATTGTATTACCAATTTCGTCTTCAACCTTTAGTCCAGGATGTAAAAAATGAATGCCTTGAGAAAACAAGAATAGGTAAATAAGGTAAGATTTATATATGAAACTCCTGAGAGTTTCAAACTCTAACAGTTGACGATGGATTTGTTCAGCCAAAAATTGGGCATAGATGAAGATGGTTGAGGGTTTGACTATAAATGGACAAATTGACACCATATTCCCTAACACAAACTCATCAACTATAAGGTCATTATCTTTTCCTAAAATCATAGAAATCATGGAGATAATTTGTCTCCGAATTTAGGAAACATGCAAGATTCAAGAGTAACATTATCCATAGGAACATCAATATTATTGCATAAATATGATTGTAATAGGGTGACTCTATCCTCAAGTTTAATTATCTGAAACATTTGGCTAATACCATCTTATTTAACATTTCATTGTCAGGGTTTAGTGGCATTCAGAAATAGATTGAGTTATTTCAATGAGCACAAACCCATTTTTGGAAATTATAGTTCTCTTGGAGGGAATGTAATCAAGTCGCATCAGACCACGAATTCGAGAAATTCATACACTTGTGGAACTTGAAATTTCACTAAATCAGATTCCCAAGCATGGTAATGGTCCACCAAATCTTGAAAGTTTTGACTCACTTGCTCCTGTAATTCAAAAGAATCAAATGACAGGACCGGGTCAAAGATATATTTGTCTCTATCAACCAAATCCCCTTCCTCGACAATTACCATCTTCTTAGTTTTAATGGGTTTAGATTATTCCATTTAAATAACGGGGATTAAAAAGGTAAAGGAATTTGAATTATCCGGGTAAATGTGCTTAAGAAAATATGTTTAGGCAAGAATGGAAAAAAGTGTTGGTAAAAATAGACTATGTTATTAGCATTTAAAACCTTTTGTAAATCCAACAATAACCAACAAATTTTATCTTTACCCTTTTTAAAATGAAATTGAATACGTGGTGGCTTTTAATTAGTGAATAGTTTAATTAAATTTAAATAAAAATTCACTTTTTACCTTTTCTTCATGTTGTCGTCATCTGAGACACGCGTTGACCCAGCGTTGATTGCAGGGGGGTCCTATATGGTTATTTTAACCATAGTCGAGGGGGAGCACAATTAACGGGTGTGCAACACATCTTAACAAATTTAACCCTGGTTGAGTTTTGCAGCCCCCCTCCCTTTGTTAACTATTGATCATGTCATGGGGGGGCACAAAATTCATTCAAGATTGTTGATCAAAACTCATGATCGCACAATCAATCCTATGACGAAAAGATGCACTTTTTATTAATACGACTATACAATATACTTATAATTAAATTAAGTCAGATTTAAATAACACTGAAACCTTTATAAAACTAAATTATGTTAAACTCCTATGAAAAAATTTAAAACTAAACCACTTATAAGTTTTATTCAAAATTATTTTTTTTTCCATGGAAAAAAGCGTAATTTTATTCATCCGAAGAGACAAAATTACATTTTGTAGGTGCTTCAAGGAGCACAACACCTCATGGGTGTATTATATGTGTCGGAGGAAAATAAAGAGTTTTTATAAAGTCTCTGACTTTCTGCCATGTAGAGAGTTCCAAAAAATATCAGTTAAAGTTACAAGTATTGTATCCAATGGACTGTGAATCTAAACCGGTGTAGTTTGCAAATTGTGAATTTGTTTCCCTATGGTCTTGGGTATATTTCATCCAAAATTTTCATGTTGTTGTTTGCATCCAAAAAAGAATTTTATTGATGTTGTTGCTCTTGCTATGGATCCTGCTAATGGACTGATGTGTCTATAAAAGGTCGGTGGTAAAATGCTTGTGAGTTTCCATCCTTGTGCTCTGTGATGTCCCATTGTCCCAAAGTAAGGGAGACCCCTGTTTTTGATAGTGCATCCGCTACCATGTTCATGTTCCTGTAGACATGGGAGATTGTCATGGTGTCAAAATTTTATAGTAGGCGAAAGGTGTCCTCTAGAATAGGGAGGAGGAATATGTTATGACACTCTTGGAGTTTCCTTACCCAGTTCACTACAATCATTGAGTCCCCAAATATCTGGATATGTCGCAGACATTTTTCTTTTGCAAAGATAAGTAGAATTTTTAAAGTCAAAAGCTCTGCATAGTTTTTTGTACCCTGTCCCAGCCCCATTTTTTTGTGAAAGGAGAGAGTTTTTGAAAGATGTAGTACGAAACCACCCCCACAAAGATGGTTCTGTGGGGCCCCAGCTTTCCGCTTCACCAAGGGAGAAGTTGAGGTCTCCTCCAATAATTAGATTTTCTTACCTCATTAGTTCTTTTTTGAAGAGAGAGTTCCATAAGTGAGTCATGTATGTGTTTGGCCCATAGATAGTTAGTAGCTTGAGATTCATCGCCAGTCCTTCAGCTAGAACCTCAATTCCCAGACAAGAATCAGAGGCGCATGAGTTTAGGGGATTTATTTTTGGAGAGAGCCAACCAATGACTAGGCCTCCTGATCTGCCATGGGCATCCAATCCAAGGAAATCCCATCCTGGGAAGAGGCTCGTGAGGGCTTGTGTGGTTGTGCGTTCATCTGCAAGTGTTTCTTGGAGAAAAATAACTTATGGTTGGTGCAAAGTCACCAACCTTTTTAGAGCGAATTTTTTGGAGAGGCTTGCTAAACCTCGACAATTGAAGGAGAGGAGCTTCATGGGGAAGCCCCGACAAGGGATTGTTTTTCTTTAAGGGCCCTAAGGAGGAATTGTTTTTGTCTTGTGGAAATCTCCAGCAGTGCATGGGATTGTGCTATGGAGAGGTGTGATGGCCTGCCTCTTCCTTTTTTTAGTTTCAGGGGGTCTGGAGTAGGGCCAAGGCCTTTGTGTTCCAAAGAATGGATAGTGACGGATCTATTGCAGAGGTGATAATGAATGGTGGATTTCTCGAATCCATTAGAGGATGGATCCTTTGTGGACCAGGAGTTTGAGGAGGAAGGAGGGGAGGCGATAGGGGGGAGTCTTGGACTAATGGGGGAGAGGGAGGGGAGGCGTAGGAAATAAAGGGGGAAAGAGGTACCAAGAAAGTACCGGGGGGGGAGGGTGTTGGGGATGCAATCATTTAGGAAAAAATTGAAAGAATTTAGAAAACTAGTTACAGGGTGGGGGAAAGAGAGGTGCATACCAAGAAAGTTATTGATCAAATGTTGAGGCGTTGTCTCTAGGATGTGGTCAGAGATTTCCACTTCCCTCATGGATGGAATTGTTGGCATGTGTATAGGTAGAGTGTGCTTGTCATTGATGGCAAGATCAAAGTGTGCATTGATGGAAAAACAGGAACAGAGATCAAAGATCAGTGAAGAAGCAAACAGTATGCAGAGATCAAATCTCAGAAGATATAGCATTCTGAGATGCGCAGATGAGATACCATACATCAAGGCTCGTAGAAGGATCAAAGGTTGTGGCTCGCAGAAGGATCAAAGGTAAGCTTAGGTGAAGAAGAAAACAGTGTGCAATCCAAGCTCAGAGAGGAATAGCACAGAGTTGCACACAGAGCGCAAGTGTGCACCAGGGCCAAGATTAATTCCATTACCAATGCTCAGGAGAGATAGCGTTCTCAGAAACACAAATAATACCTAAAGTCATCAAGACTCGCAGAACCTTTGACACTTAGAAATTATTCCAAGTCGGTAGGATGCATAACCTTAGGATGAGGAGTGATAGTGGTCATCGGATAAGTATCCAGACAGGAGGAGCATGCAGAAAGATCAATTCGTCGATCTGAGAACATGATCGATGAACAATGATTAGTCTGGGTCTAAATATGCAAGGAGTTTACACTCAGGAAAGTTTGAGATTTGAAATCTCCAGAATGCAAGTTCCATAAGTCGTCGGATCAATTTCGAGTGGAAGGATAGGATAAGCTAGCAAAGTTGCATCACATAAATATTGAGTCATCGATCCAAGATCCTAATCGAATGAACAACATCCACTTAGGATATAGAGATGTGAGGAGGTTACGCTCCTAAAAGTTTGAGATTTAAAATCTTCGGAATGCGAAGTTTCGTTGACCGTCGAATTTGGAGATCAAACAATGATCGTTAGATCAGGGAGATATATGTCAGCAAATCTCATGCTCAAGGACATGTGGCAGACCATGTCAGTAGACCACATCAGCAAGGACACGTTGTAGACCATGTCAGCAAGGACATGTGGCACAATCAGACAATGACAAGTGTCAAGTTGATTCAACATTTCAGGTACGTGTAAATCACAAATCCAAGTGACATGTGGCAGCTTCTTGGCTCATGACACATCATCGAGTGACACAAGAGTTCCATCACTCCGGGATTTTTGCTTCAGGATTTTTACCACCAATACTCACGCAAAGACCCGAAGTGGATACGAGTCGTCCGATCAAAATACCACTTCGGGTGTATTCTCGATCATTGATCATGTAGTAGGATACGTGTCAACGGATCATGAACTCCGGGTGCAACTTCTCTAGGAAAACACGAAGGAGAAAGGTTTGATATTTTCAAAGTGTCGAAGTCCTGAAGTGAATGAGGATCGTTGATTCGAGGAGGACACATGGCAGGAATCTGTGGACTCCAGCTAAAAGTGTTTTGAGCAAGTGGAGGCTAAGAATTGAAATCTCTGAAGTCTGGAGACCTGAAGGAGATCTCAACCATTGATCTGAGAGGGACACGCATTGTTGGATCATGGACTCTGGGTGAAATTCTCTGGGAGCAAGCGGAGTTTGAGAATAAAAACTCTCGAAGCCCGAAAGGTGAAATCGATCTCGTCCATTGGTTTGAAGGGACACGTGTCATATGATCATTGAGACCAAGGATTTCATGTGGACAAAGGAAAGAATACAAAGTCGTCAATTGAAGAGGACAGATGTTAGTAGATCTTCCATTCCGGAAGATATCCAGTCAGCAGCAACAGGGTTTGAGAGTTGAAACTCCTGGAGCCCGGATCACGAAGGAAACCTCAGTCGTTGATAGAGGAAGGAGAGATATGGTCCGCAGACTTGAGAGGACAGATCTAAACCATCCATTCAAGAGCACCATAAATATTATGAGATTGACAGTCATGCTCCATTGCAGGGCCAGAACATTCTAGGGCCTTAATTTTTCATGAGCGGGCCGCAATTGAAACCATGGTTTTGGAGAAAGGACACGTGGGGGCTTGTAATGAATTGCGGGGTGAAAAATGGGTTTCCCTCAAACCACCTATGGGTGCGCCCACAATCTCATGGTCACATGAAGCTCATAGCCCAAGTTCATATCGTGAAATGGAGCCATCTCTCACTAGACAGAAATCGGGAAGCACCTTTTGAATAAGCGCTTGGTCACCATTGGTGGTCATGCGAAAGAAGGGGCTAGAAGCCAAAGAAGCCATAGTTGACTGGTTGTAACTGACAGAGAAGATGAAGAGTCTCGATTTCCAAAGAAGCTAAGGAATCTCAGCATAATGGCCACTGATGATGAACTCACAGGGAACAGAACCACTAAGGAAGATGAAGAGTTGCCATGATGATTAGGAGATGACTCGACGTGAGAAAAGCATGCAGAATAGAGAAGCGAAGTAATTTTGTTGTGGAGATATCTAGGAGTGAGGAAGAGCTACATTGAAAAACTTGTAGGGTAGAATAGTGATGCAATGAAGAGTATGCATTAGCATAGTGCATGAAGTATGCAGAAGGTGCACAGAGAGAGTATAAAAATGCATAATAGAGAAGAGATGGGTGTTGTTGTTGAGTGTGATTCATGTGGGTAGAAGCATGCGGTGTGTAGGATATGAAGCATAGAAGAAGCAAGGAACAGAAACACATATCTGAGAGAAGAACAGAAAGCGCAGCAAACGCGAGGAGAGAGACACTGATGCAGGCAGAGCAGAGCAGTGTAGCAGAACAGTGATGAGACTAGTAAGCCATAGATAAATGTTGCATCACTGTGATAAAGATGTAAAAAGAAAATATTTATATTTCAGGGTGGTAGGGAGGTTATTGGGAGGATTGGTGTCCTCATAGTTTCAAGTGGGTGCTTGAACACGGGGAGTTGTAGCTTCCATCTAGTTGCAGCCAGAAAAACCAGGGTGGCAGGGTGGTGCAAGGGAGAAATGTTGTTCTTTTTTATACAGGTCGGTGCCTGTGTGACTGGAATTTGGTGCTTCCATCCAGTTGGTGTTGGAACACTTAGGGAGTTGGTGCTTCCTTCTAGTGGGTACTAGAGAAACTAGGGAGTTGATGCTTCCTTCCAATGGGTGCTAGAGAAACCAGAGATTTGGTGCTCTCAACAAGTTGCAACTTGCAGAACAGAGGTGGTAGCCTCACAATGAGTTGGTGCTCATAAGAATGATAATGTACAGAAAATAAAGATTACTTATCATATCAAGAAGAAGAGGTTTTTCCCTTTATGGGTTTCCTCGGGAAATATCTGTCTCTGTATATTTCATG
>ML791337.1:540637-580806 GCA_009831015.1 Picea engelmannii
AATTGGTATCAGAGTGATTTCCCTTTATTTAAGGGTAGATCCTAGAGCTTAAACATGACTATCCATGAAGGAACTTCAACCAATAATACCCCCCTCTTCAATCGAACTAACTTTGGCTTCTAGAAAGTTAGGATGAGAACCTACATAATGGCTTTAGGTGCAGATGTCTGGGATGTGGTAGAGACTGGTTATGTAAAGCCAGTTGTACTAGCTTGTAAGGATGACAAGCTATAATTCATCTTCAACGCTAAGGCTATGAATGTTATTTTGAGTGGGCTTGCAGAAGAAGAATTTGTAAAAGTTATGCACTTAGAATTTGCCAAAGCAATGTGGGACAAACTCATTAGCAGTTATGAAGGTAATGAGAAGGTAAAGGATGCCAAGCTTCAAACCTACATATTACAATTTGAACAACTAAAGATAAATGGGGATGAGATAGTTAACAAATTTTTCTTAACATTTGAGGATCTTGTGAATGCCATGAAAGGTATTGGCGAGAATATTGAAGACGTATTATTAGTTCATAAGATATTAAGATCTCTACATGATAGATTCAATCGAAAATTTTATGCAATAGAATAATTGAATGATAATAAGACTTTGTATATTGATCAACTCCTAGGAAATCTAACTGCTTATGAAATGAGGATTAGTAAAGGTAAATCTACCACTATAGAAGCATCATTTAAAGCAGACAAGAATGAGGATTCTGAGCCTAGTGAAATTGAAGCAAATTTTGTGATAAGACTAAAGAAAGGATCAGGAAAGTACTAAGGCAAGTTTCCCTTTAAATTCTTTAACTGTGGAAAGATAGGTCACTTTGCATCTAAGTGTCCACACAAATAGAAGGACCAGAACTCTGAAGGAGAAGAGAAGTACAAATCCAAGAGATTTGGTAAAAAGAAAAGTTTATGTGTAAACAATGATGACTCTTTAGAAGACACAGATAGTGACTCTTCCTATGAATATAAGGTTAATAACTTTGTTCTTATGGCCAAAGAGGATTATGATAATGAAATCATAGGAAGTAATGTCAATATTGAAGAAGTTGTGGTTGACTTGGAAGGAGAGTTGATCAGTGCTTTAGAAGAGATTGACAGACTCGGACTTAAGAAGAGAAAACAAAAACAATTGTTGATATAGTTCAAGAAAGGCAGTAAAAAACCTGATGAAGACTTTGCCCTGCTGAATTAGAAGAGGCAAAGAAAATTGAAGACATTCTGAAATAGCAGTTATCAGAAAAGAAGTCAAGATGTGAAGCTCTGCAAGAAGAAGTAGTGAAAACTAGGAAAGAGTTGGAGAAGTTTAAATCCTTGTATCATCAGAATCTGCCAAGTATCAAAGCCTCATAAGGATTATCCACCATTCTGAATCAGCAAAGGAATCCAAAGTTGAAAACTAGTTTGGGTTATGAAGAGGGATCAAGTAGTGGTAAGCCAAGCAACAAAGAACCCGTCAAGTTTGTCAAATCTACAACCAATGACAACATCAAACCTACAGAAACAAAGGAAGATAATCATCCATCAAGGAGGAGTAAAGAAAAAGGTGCCAGAACTGACTCTATAGAACAAATAAATAATACACACTCTACTCAAGGAAATCATCAGCATGGAAGAAATCGACCTGCTCAAAGAAGACGGTCATTTTCCAGGTACAAAGACTTTTTCTATGGATATTGTTTCTACTGTTATAACTTTGGCCACAAAGTTGTAAATTGTTCCTTAAGATTTAGACATGAGAAATAAAGACTCCCAAGGAATAAATATCTACCACAACAGAGAATGAGACAGCCAAGCAACAAACAATCACATATTTCAAATTGTCAAATTAAGTTTAGAGATATGCAACTAAGGAGGTCAAGAAATAATAAACAGACCATGAGTAGAAAATGTTGCAATGATCACTTTGACCTATTGAACAATGAGCTTGAATGTCATAACTATCATAACTATCATAACTATCATAACTTTGGCCACAAAGTTGCAAACTTCCATCTGAAGAATTACAAAGAAAATCCAAGGATAAAGCTCTTAGCTAGAAAGGCCAGCACATGGAAAAGGCAAGTTAGTGAAAAATGTGGTCTAGTACTTTCAACTCGGAAACAAAAGGACTCCTGGAATATAGACAGTGGATGTTCCAAGCACATGACTTGAGAAAAGGATAAGCTTATGCCTATAAGTAAAAGCAAAACAGGAAATGTGATCCTTGAAAATGATGAACCAAGTAAAATCAAGGGATGGTGAGTTTGAGTAATGGAAAAGGAGATTCCCAAGATGTTCTGCTTGTAGATGGTCTGAAACACAATTTTCTCAGTATAAGTCAAATGTGTGACAGAAGTTGTGAAGAGGTGTTCACATCCAAAGATTGTAAGGTAAAAAATGTAAACTCGGGACAAGTGGTGTTTAAAGGCATAAGGACAGATAATGATGTTGATAGTGAATCATCCCGTGCAAGAAAAGAAGAAGTGGAAGAATAATCATGTCATAAGTTGGAAGCAGAAGTTGTGAAGGTTGAGAAGTCAAACACCCAAATCAAGTTCTTGAACAGCTCCATGACCCTAGATGAGATCTTGGATAGTCAGAGATCACCAAATGACAAATCTGGTCTTGGATACAACAAGGAAGAAATCAATACTCCTAAGAAGTCTAACACAGGTCCTTCATTTGTAAAAAGGGAAAGCAGGTATGAGAGTGTTTGTAATGGTTTTTTCTTGTGATGAATATGGTCATAAAAGCCTTGGATTGTAGGCATCATGAAAGAAAAATGAAGTTATTGTAATAGAATATCAGAGAAGCATGACAGGGGGAGTCATTCAGTTATGACAAGAAAAGGTTGATGTAGGAGTCCCAGTGAGAGAAGTGAGCAATATTGAGTCTGCTACAGAGGATACAGATGAAGTTGAAGATGAACAAGTCCAAGAATTAGAAGGAGAAGACTTTGAGTTAGATACAAATACTCTGCAGAACTCAAATAACAGAATCCATCATGTCAGGAGGAGTATGTATTGGTTGAATAATTGATACCTCTGACAAGTACTGCAACAACTCAGGGGGGGCATGTTTTCTTTGACATTGATGTCAAAGGGGGAGAAAAGGTGTGGTCCAGATGCTATAGTTGGAGAATAGCGCATCCTTTTAGGGTTTTCAACAATGCCAAAGGGGTAGATTGTTGGCATGAGTACAGGCAAAGTGTGCTTGTCATTGATGTCAAGATCAAAGTGTGCATCGATGAAAAAAAAGGAACAGAGATCAAATCTCAGTGAAGAAGAAAATAGTATGCAGAGATCAAAGCTCGAGAGAGATAGCGTTCTGAGATGCGAAGATGAGATCCCATTCATCAAGGCTCACAGAAGGATCAAAGGTCGTGGCTTGTAGAAGGATCAAAGGTAAGCTCAGGTGAAGAAGCAAACAGTGTGCAATCCAATCTCAGAGAGGAATAGCGCAAACTTTCATGCAGAGCGCAAGTGTGCACCAGGGCTGAGGTTAATTCCATTACCAACACTCAAGAGAGATAGCATTCTCAAAAATGCATACATGACCCAAAGTCATCAGGACTCACAGAACCTTTGACACTTAGAAATTATTCCAATTTAGGAGGATGCTTAAGCTCAGGGGGAGGAGTGACAGTGGTCGTCGGATTAGTATAGACAGAAGGAGCACACAGAAATATCGATCTGTCGATCTGAGAACATGATCGATGAACAACGATTAGTCCGGGTCTAAGGATGCGAGGAGTTTACACTCAGAAAAGTTTAAGATTTGAAATCTCCGGAATGCAAAGTTTCATCAGTCGTCGGATCAATTTCGAGTGGAAGGACAAGATAAGCTAGCAAAGTTGAATCACAGAAAGATCAAGCCATCGATCCAAGATCCTAATCGAATGAACAACATTCACTTCAAATATAGAGATGCGAGGAGGTTACGCTCATGAAAGTTTGAGATTTGAAATCTTCAGAATGTGAAGGTCTGTCAGCCGTCAGATCTGGAGATCAGACAATGACCGTTAGATCAGGGAGATCTACATCAGCAAATATTGTCCTCAAGGATATGTGGCAAACCACGTCATCAATGACACGTGGCAGACCATGTGGTGTAATCAGACAATGATAAGTGTCAAGTTGATTCGACATTTCAGGTACGTGTAAATCACAAATCCGAGTGACAGGTGGCAGTTGCTTCACTCGTGACACGTCATCATGTGATGCAAGATTTATGTCACTCTGGGAGTTTTTCTTCAGGATTTTTACCACCAGTACTCGCACAAAGACCCGAAGTCTCGAATGCCGAAGACCCGAAGTGGATATGAGTCGTCCGATATGAACACCACTTCGGGTGTATTCTCGATCGTTGATCATGTAGCAGGATATGTGTCAACGGATCGTGAATTTCGGGTGAAACTTCTCCGAGAAAATGCGAAGGAGAAAGGTTTGAGATTGTCAAAGTGTCAAAATGTCAAAGTCTCGAAGTGAACAAGGGTCATTGATTCGAGGAGGACACATGGCATGAATCTATGGACTCTGGCTAAAAGCGTTTTGAGCAAGCAGAGGTTGAGAAATTAAATCTCTGAAGTCTGGAGACCCGAAGGATATCTTGACTGTTGATCCAAGAGGGACACGCATCGTTGGATCATGGACTCTGGGTAAAATGCTCTGGGAGCAAGCAGAGTTTGAGAATTGAAACTCCCAAAGCTCGAAAGATGAAATTGATCTCATTTGTTGGTTTGAAGGGACACGTGTCATTTGATCGTTGAGACCAAGGATTGTGTGTGGACAAAGGAAAGAAGATAGAGTCATCGATTGAAGAGGATAGATGTCAGCAGATCTTCCATTATGGAAGATATCCAGTCAGCAGCAACAGGGTTTGAGAGTCAAACTCCCGGAGCCCGGATCATGAAGGAAACCTCAGTCGTTGATGGAGGAAGGAGAGATCTGGTCTACAGACTTTAGAGGACATATATGAACCATCCGTTCAAGAGCACCGTCAAGATTATGAGATCAACAGTCATGCTCCATTGTGGGGCTTGAACATGCTAGGGCCTTAATTTTTCATGAGCAGGCCGCAATTGAAACCATGGTTTTGGATAAAGGATGTGTGGAGGCTTGTAATGAATTATGGGGTGAAAAGTGGGTTGCCCTCAAACCGCCTATGGGCGTGCCCACAATCTCGTGGTCACATGAAGCTCATAGCCCAAGGTCATATCATGAAATGGAACCAGCGCTCACTAGACAGAAATTGGGAAGCACCTTTTGATTAAGCGCTTGGTCACTATCGGTGGTCACGTGAAGGAAGGGAATAGAAGCCAAAAAATCCATAGTTGATTGGTTGTAACTGACAGAGAAGATGAAGAGTATCGACTGCCATAGAAGCTAAGGAATCTTAGCATAACGTCCACTGATGATGAACTCACAGGGAAAAGAACCACCAGAGAAGATGAAGAGTTTCCATGATGATCAAGAGATGACTCGACGTGAGAAAAGCATGTAGAATAAAGAAGTGAAGTAATTATGTTGTGGAGCTATCCAAGAGTGAGGAAGAGTTGCATTGAACAACTTGTAGGGCAGAAAATTGACACAGTGAAGAGTATGCAGTGGCATAGCGCATGAAGTATGCAGAAGATGCACAAAGAGTATAAAAACATAGAACAAAGAAGAGATGGGTGTTGATGTTGAGTGTGAATCATGCGGGTAGAAGCATGTGGTGTGCAAGAGTTGAAGCACAGAAGAAGCAAGGAACAGAAATGAATATCTGAGAGAAGAACAGAAATCATAGTAGACGCAAGGAGAGAGACATTGATGCAGGCAGAGCAGAGCAGTGTAGCAAAACAGTGATGAGACTAGTAAGCCATAGATAAGTTTTGTATCACTATGATAAATTTGTAAAAATCAAATATTTATATTTCAGGGTGGTACGGAGGTTCTTGGCAGGATTGGTGTCCTCGGATTTTCAAGTGGGTGCTTGAACACAGGGAGTTGTAGCTTCCATCTGGTTGCAGCCAAAAAATCCACGGTGGCAGGGTGGTGCAAGGGAGAATTGTTGTTCTCTATTATACAGGTCGGTGCCTGTGTGACTAGAAGTTGGTGCTTCCATCCAGTTGGTGCTGGAACACTTAGGGAGTTGGTGCTTCCTTCTAGTGGGTGCTAGAGAAACCAAGGAGTTGGTGCTTCCTTCTAGTGGATGCTAGAGAAACCAGAGAGTTGGTGCTCTCAACAAGTTGCAGCTTGCAGAACAGAGGTGGTAGCCTCACAATGAGCTGGTGCTCATAAGAATGATAATGTATAGAAAATAAAGATTACTTATCATATCAAGAAGAAGAGGTTTTTCCCTTTATGGGTTTCCTCAGGAAATATTTGTCTCTGTATATTTCATGTGTGTGATTGATGTTGAATATTCTATTGCTTACCTCCCTTCATTATTGTGATTGTCATTGAGTGCTTTGTAAAGAGTTTAAAATAAGCATAATTGTTTAAGCACGATAAAAAATGATTCACCCCCCCCCCTCTCAGTTGTCGAATAGGAATAAGTGATAAAGTGTTGTCGGTCGACTCTGGATGATCAGTTGTTGTGGGATCCTGGTATGTTGTTGAAGCAGGGGAGGGAGTCCCCATAGAATTTAACATGGAGGAGGAGGAGGGGGGCCCTTCTGCATCATGAAGTTTACAGCCTTGGCACCTAGCTTCATGTGGAGTGTGTCTGGGGCATCTTCTGAAGGGTTTTGGGAAATATTTAACCACATGGTTGTATTCATGGCAGCGTCTACAACGGAAGGGCATGCTTTCGTAGTCCAAGATTTGGACTCTTGTGCATCCCAAATCTATGAGATTGATAAATTCCCTTAAGCCTTCCCTGATGTTGAGGGAGACCAAAATTCGAGCAACTGCCATATCACCTGAAGCAAGGCAACCCATGTCTTCATTTATGTAATCCCCTAGGAAATTCTCAAGATCTTTGAATCATATTCCAAACCATAGGTGAGGACGCAGGCCTGGGAGTCGGACCCAAATCGGAATGGAGTCTAGTCGCTCGATGCTTGCGTCGAAAGTAGGGTTCTAGAGTTTCATTAGAACCGAGGAGGAGTCAATTGTCCAGCTGGATTGGAGTGCGTCCAGTGCATGTGTGGGATCTACAAAGATGATCATAAATGAGCCTCTAGAGAGTCGAAATATATTGGGTGAGTTTGTGGCGTTTACTCCCCAATTTGTTGCAACCCAGGATCGTAGGGTTTTTTCACTAAAATCTCGGCCATAATATTTCCCCACTAGTGTTTTGTCTGCATCGCCGAGACTCCTACCATCAAAAGGTCATCCCCAAGAATAAAATTTGGATCTGATTTTGAAGACCCTAGGCATTTGTTACTCTTTCTCCTCGTTTTCCCTGAGGTACCTTGAGTATCTAGATCTAAGTTGAAAGGAGGATGGGTTCCTAGTGATTCATTGTGGTTGAGGTCCCAACCATTGAGGTTGTGGTGTTGGAGATGCGCTACTACAAACTGTTGCTCCAAATTTGTGGGGGTCTGACCTAGATGGTATTCTTGTCCCTCGGGAGGGAAGTAGCAATCAGTGGAGATATCCTGGATATACTCTTAGGCTTGAAGGACCCTTGCACCTTGTTCTTTGAAGAGAGAATCCGAAAGTGTGTCTGGGTGAACCCCAAGATCTCCTAGGCCTTGAGAGGGGAAGGAGGTTACTACAGGATCCGAGAAAGTCCAAGACATAGCAGCAGGGGGAGGTGATGATAATAATTCACAGTGATCAGGGGAGAGGGGAGTTACGAGAAAGGGAGAGGGAAGTGCGTTGTAATGGGGGGAAGTAGCGTCGAAAACAAAAGTNGGGGGGGGGGGGACACAGGGGCAAGAGAAATCTATCCCAGTGTTTTCATTCGGGCCAGGGTGGGGAGCCTGAGAAAAGTGAGCGAGAGGAACATGTTACTCCTGAAAGATGCAAAAGGAAGCCATTATGTGAAGTCGAAGGGGGCGCAGAAGACTATGGGGAGCTCGATTGGGTTGACATGGACAGTTGTTAGCAGGAAGAAATAGGTGGGCTACCAATTGTCCCCATCCAGGGGAACAGTTCTCTTGGGTATGGAGAGTAGTTAACCTCGTCGTCATAGGTGGCCATAGTGTAGCCCTTCCTTGGTGATAGGGCAGTCATGTCTTCAGGGTTAGACTGATCTCGGGAGACTTCGAGCATCACTGTCTTCTACGCCAGCAGGGGAGGCAAGAAGGGAGTTAGCAGGGAGAGGGAGCATGGAAGAAAGGAGGAGTGGGGTTAGTCCTGAGGTCATGTCAAGGGGAGTGTGAAGATGGCGGGCAAAGGGGGCTATAGTAGAGGGAGTCTCGTCACCACAGTATGTGGCCCACGAGCCCTTGGGGCTAGAAAACAGTAGAGCTCCATCCCCCCCAACCTAAGTTTAAAGAAATATCTATTAAAAATTATTTACAACAGTATTTAAAATAATTGACATTTTAAAACTTTAGTAAAACCTAACAACATATAAATTATTAAGACTTAAACAAAAAAAATTATAATATTTCTAAATATCATGAAAATTTTCAATTATGTTACAACATGTGGCTCCATTTAGGTATTGTGTCTCCCTGCGAGGCACTAAAGAAATGTAGACCACTTTCCTTTTATTGGGTTATGGAGTCATTATTCTGGAAGAAAACTAATTAAACACCTCTAGTGAGTGTTATTTTCTCTTAAAAAAAAACAACAGTAAATATTTTCTTCTCATTAAGTGATTAATCTATAATTGAAGAAATTGAACCACTACTAAATTCAGAACTTAACACGTTTTTTATAGAGTAAGGCCAAAGAAGGATAAAAATATTTTCACTCATTCAAATTTACTCTAGAATTGTTCAAGGTAATGCAATCTTAAATTTTTGCTAAGGAATCAAATTTGTAACTAGTGTTTTGTAACTCAAGGTTTTAATATCTTTAAAGGAAATTATTAAGGTCAGAATAAAGTCATTTCTAAGGAAACTAATTTGAGTGAGTATTGCAATAAAGAAACTCATTGGTACTCTTCCTCATCCTCATGGTGTTTCTACACTACCAAAAAGCATTCATAGCCAATGGTGTAGTCGCCCTGACATCACAGGCCTTGTTTCACTTCCAAAGAGCATCCATAGCCCCAGTGAAGATACTTACATTTCCCACTTTAATTTCCTTTCACCGTCTGTTTAATTGCTTTGGCAGTTTACAGGAGATGGGGGCAATCAATATGTTTCCACATTTAAGGGATGGTGTATGTTTATCAAGGATGAGTTAGAAATTCTTGAGCGATAAAGTATACTCATAATGTTTTTCATTACCTCGGTCCTAAGTCTATCATTCCAAAATATACCATTTCAGTAGCATGTATTGAGTAAAAAACCAACTATAAGTTTGATGCTAAAGCCTCTTCCTAGAAAGAATTTCCCAAAACACACCTTTTCAACTTTTATGAGGAAATAAACAAAATTTTCTCCTTTTTTTTTGAAAGTAACATGTCAAAATCTTTATTAACAGTTGAGACAATTTTTTTCTATTAAGATTTTTAAAATCTGAGAACATAAGAATTTATCTATTTAAAGAGAAAATTTACTAAGCTATGTAATTTCCTATGATAAATCTGATAAACCAGGGTAAAAATATTAGTTATAAGTAAATCATCCTAATGTTTACCTAATCTGACCACGATTCTTTAATTGGGTAAAAATATTAGTTATAATGACTTTTTAATGAATCCAACCAAAGCTTATTTCAAGATATTTACCTGAAAATGTTTTTTGAAAAAAAATACTAAAAAATAAACTAATAAAGTCGATTGTGTACAATGAATGAAAAATATAAAAAAAAATAGAATTCAAGGAAATGTTTCAAGAACTGCCCATTCACAAGCAATTCTGGCAAATCTCCTTCTAGATTTTGAAGGGAGAATGAGTTATTTCCTTCAACTGCACCAATCTTGTAAGGTCCAAGCCACAAATGATCAATATTTCCATGCTTGCTAGTATCTTCTCTCCTGTTATCCCTTTTCAACACTAAATCACCAGGAATAAAATTTATTTACTTCGTTCTCCTATCAAAAATTACTTTCATTTTGTCTTAGTATTCTTGAAATATTTCATTTACTTTCTCTCTCATTTGTTGTACTTCAATCAGTTGGTTCATTCTACTGGTCATGTCATTGGGCTCTTCTTCATTGTCCTGCAATAATTTCATTACAGGCAAGGCAAGATTAATAGGAAGTACAACATCAATTCCATAAATTAATTGGAAAGGAGAGATACACGTGGATCTTTAGTGTTGATTTTGTTGGCCCAGAGTGCAAATTTTAAGTGAGAATGCCAAGCCCTTTTGTTATCAGTTAACACTTTTTTATGACTCTCATCAAACTCTTGTTAGATGACTATGCTTATCCATTACCTTGTGGGTAATAGGCAGTAGAATGTCTAAGGATAATATTATATTTTTGACAAAAATATATTATTGCAAGGGATTTAAAAGCTTGTGCATTGTCAGTTATGATTTTCCTAGGACATCAAAGCCTAGCAAGGATATTTTATTCAAGAAATTGACTACAAGTGCATCAATTGCAAATTTGGTAGGAATTGCTTCCACCCATTTGGAAAAATAGTTTGTTGCAGTCAAGATCCACTTATGTTATGCACTAGAAGCGGGATGAATCTCACCTGTGAATTCTAAGCCCCATTGTAGTAAAGGATCTTCAGCTTTTATTGGTACCAATGGAAAGGAAGGAATATTTTGTTTACCTGCAAAAATATGACATTCTTTACAGGATCTTACTTTGGCATTCAGTTCTGAAAATAGCTTTGGCCAATAATAATCGGCTCTCAAGATTTTGCATGTTGTGGCTCTCCATGCATGGTGTCCTCCACATATGCATTTATGAAATTCATCTATGATTCCTTTAGTCTCTTCTTCAACAATACAGTTTAACAAGATTCACAAAAAGTCTTTCCAGTAAAGCTTTCCATCTATTATGCAATACTTGATTGCTTGAAGTTCGAGTGACCTAGCTTTAGCCTGAATAAAATTAGGTGGGAATTCAAGAGTTTGTAAATAAAACACAATGTCTTTGTACCAAAGAGATGAAGAAAACTTATCCTAAACCTTAATTAGGGATTGTTGCAAATCCATTTCCTTAAATCCTGTTGAAGGATTTTCTGTTATTTCTGAAACCTGATTGATTGTGAGGACTCTTTAATTTGATTCAACTAGAAGCTTTTCCAAACCTTGACCTTTAATCAATCTTGTTGGCTTGATTTCAAGATCTTACTCTTGAATTTTTGTTACCCATTTTCCTCTTTTTCCATCAATATCAAGTTGATTCAGGATCTCCTTCACTATGCTACTAGGTAAATATGCAACTACTCTAGAATGAAGAACATAAACTCTAAAATCTTTCAGAGTTTTAACCAATACATAAGATTGTTTTTCAATAATGTTATATTTAAGCTCAAAATCTCTTAGTATTTTTCTAAAGAATGCAATTGGTTGTTCTTGATTGTCTTTATTTCTTTATAAAAGAAATGCATCAATCGTGTTGTCATAAGAAAAATAATAGATAAGAAATTCTTTTGATTAATCTGGGCTTATCAACATTGGTGATTCTCCTAAGGATTTCTTAATCTGATCAAACAAATATCTGGCCTCTTAAAATCATTTAGCATCATTATCCCTTATAAGCATGTATGTCATATCCTTTACCACTTCAGCAAAATTTGGAATGAACCTTCTCAGAAAATTGATCTTTCCAAAAAAAGACCAAATATCTTTCTTGTTCCTCGGTAGACTAATGACCTTAATTGATTGAACACATTGAGGGTCAATCTTTAATCCTTCCTTTGAAACAACTTGTCGAAGTAATTTTCCTTCCTACATAGCAAAATGAGATTTCCTAGGATTAAGTGACAAACCATATTTTTTGCATTTAATAAAAGTTTTCCTAAGATGTTTTAAATGATCATCATATGATTTAGAGAAAATGGTTAGATCATCTAAATAAATCACAATGAATTTGTCCTTTTCTCCAACAAATTCTATATCCATCTCCCTCTGAAAATTTTCTCTTTCATTCAATAGCCCAGAGGGAATTTTGTCGTACATAAAGGTTCCCCAATGTGTAGTGAATGCAATCATCTCTATGTCTTTCTCATGCACAAAAATCTAGTTATAGCTTGAAAAGCCATCAATCATAGATAATTATCCTTTAATGAAGATCTATTAAGATTTCTAAACTCAACACAAAGTCTTATTTCACCATTCCTCTTTCTGACAGTCACTAAATTTGCAACCCATGAAGAATATCTGAGAGGAGCTATGATTTTTGCATCTAACATTTTTTCAGTTCATTTTCAATGACTGGGAAGAGAATAGGATTCACCTATCTTAATTTATATTTGAATGGTTTAGATCCCACTTTAAGTGGAATTATATGTTGAATAATGTTGGTGTCATAAGTCTTTAGATCTTCGTATGACCATGCAAACACTTCAGTGAAGTCTTTAAACAAATCAACATACTTGATTTTCTTATCAGTAGGTAACAATTTTGAGAGCTTGATATTCTTTGGTTCTTGTTCTGTGCTAATATTACAATCCTCCACTTATTTAGTTCGAGGGTGTACAATAGGTTTAACAGCAACATCATCTTTATTGAATAACTTCTCCAAAGGCACCAGTCCCTTTGGAATTTAATTGTTTCTTAACCACGGGGTCTTCACTCAGTGAACCTATGACATAGCACCTACATTCGTGGGATATTAAATAACACCCCTATTTTCACTAGATAATGATAAATAACTTCGAAAGTCATTTTGTTGAACCCCCCTCCTAATACATCTTTCCAATAAAACAAACCCCTATTTTTACTAGATACCCCATTTTATACCCCCCAATACCTATAAACCCCTCAATAGTGTGACATCCTCAAGTTATTAGAAAATTAAATTCCAAGTTGAATTTAGAAATAAATTTCCAATTATGGAAAATCCAAATTTAGAAATAAATTTCCATTTATGGAAAATCCGAAATTAGAATTTTGGATTTTGTAATAAATATATTTTTTACTGTTGGGAAAATATTTGACTTGCCCAATTGTCCTATTTTGTTGGACACATGTATGAGACAAACTTTTAAATAAATTAAATGTTGGAAGACAAATAGAACATCCAAGTTAAAAATAGTTGACCATGACTTCATGAGTGGGGAACAGGGTTGAGTTAACTCATAGCTAATTTTTACAAGTGGCAGAAGTTGGATTTTACCACTAGCAGCCCCTAAAAATCATGTGTTTGTAAAGCTGTGAATTTCCCCAAGGAGGGAAAGAAATGGAAAGACCTAGGCACAAGATATATACAACGCACAAGAAATTCCTTTGGGAAAATGTTTGGAGAAGTTTCAGTAGAATAGATTTGAGAGATCATAGGAGAATCTTTGAGGGAAAATTCAATATAATGTTCAGGGAAGAATTCAATTGAATTAGTTGTGAAAACTAGTAGAGATGGTTTTGGAGAGCTTGAAAGGGATTCTTTAGGAGATGATGGAAAAGGGAGTTTTGGGGAACTAGTAGGAAAATATTTTGAGGGATCTTTTAAAGTAATAGAAAATTTACCTTTTGATTTAGGGTTTATAGAAGAAGAGGGTTTAGCAGCAGAGAGTACAGTAGAAGGTGGTATAGGTCTTTGTCTAGGATTTCTCTTAGACATCAGTTTTTTTGGGTCTGCTACTGGTGTAGTCTTCTTTGGGTTTGGGTTAGCCCTAGTGTTTTTCCTTCTTGATGCTAGGATTGAAAATGTGGACTCGCCAGGTGAAATATTTTACCCTTCCTGGCTCTTGTTCACCAACAAGAAGTAGGTTTTCTTGTCATTCTACCCGAGGAAAGTATGTTTTCTTTAATTCACTCCCTGACAACGACACCAAAAGAATGTTGTTAC
Source organism: Picea engelmannii (assembly GCA_009831015.1). Classification (NCBI taxonomy): domain Eukaryota; kingdom Viridiplantae; phylum Streptophyta; class Pinopsida; order Pinales; family Pinaceae; genus Picea; species Picea engelmannii. Next base: position 554,581 of record ML791337.1, read on the forward strand.
CCTTGAGATGTTTTTGGCTAGAAAATTATGCCAAGGCATCCATTTAAATTTGATTTATTTATGTCTAAGTTGGTATGTCCTAAAATAGGGTGTTTTACTGATTCATGTCAAGCCTTAGTTACAGATCTTCAATGCTTTAAAGATCAGATTCTGAGGGTATTATTTCAATGTTTCAAACAATTAAATCCTTTAAGAGATTAAAGAAGAATTAACAAGAAAAAAAAATGATGGTAAAATAATGTATCCCTTGATAAATATTATTTTACTTCTCAATTTCAAGAAATTATACATAATATGTATCTGAACTAGGAATATGAATTGAACAGAAAGGAACAATTTGTTTCTATTCACAAGGTGTAATGAATTAAGCACGGGTCTTGTCAATACTTACAGTATATCATAGAAATATGTAGCTTTAATAATCCCTTTTGCAGATGCAATAGTAGTAGTTGTACTAAATTATCACAATTACAGTAACAGATACATCTAAGAAGAAATTTATGAATATGGAAACAACATAAGAGAGATATCACATGAAATGAAAACAAATAAATTTTGAGTCACTCAAATCCTGCAGAATTTTATTAAAATGTTTGTCTTTCAATCCAAAACTCTCTTTACATTGAGTTTTGGTCAAAACTTTATACAAATTAGGTCATAACTTAAAGTGGTTAATCGATCCTAGTTTTCATCTTTTCATATATAAAGAGATCTTTGACTTTCTAAATATAGAAAAACTTGGAAGATATGATTTGAGATCATGATTTTCCTCAATTGACTTGATGATTCATTCAGTTAACAACTGGAGGAGAAGCTTCCATGTTTCACTTGATGGATAGTCGATTGACTTTATTTGCATGTATGCAATGTCCAGCTCAATGTACTTCTCGTAAGTAGGAGGGATTGAAAATAAGTTATCGATTTACCAAAGAAGATAGAAATCATCTATGAGTGCATCTACAATGGTTTGCCCTCTCAAATTGTCAACTATTCCTTCGAAATTTTGCTCACTTTTTCTAACTATGAATAAAAAAATTCTGTAACTTTCGAATGATAGGAGCTTCCCTTTATCATTCTAGGTTGAAGGCAATCCCATATTTACTAAATTTTCAAATTTGTTTGTGAATGAATCAATGTTTATTTTCACAGATATACACTTATTATGAGCTTGCTTTAGTAAATTCATTTTCGTGAAGATATTTTCAGCCTCCATCGCCATTGTAGTTTTATCTTTTACACCTTTACTTTTCAATACTTCACTAGAATTTGAATTTAGAAACTTGATAACTCAGGTAGCAACCTTTGGGTGAGTTCCTAATTCTTGGAATGTTTTTTTAAAGTGTCATCTACTTCATCTTTCAATAGGATCTCATCATCATTTATCTTGAAGTAATCCCATATCTTTCCAACTTCATTAATGATTTCATCCCAAATGATGTGTCTAACCCCTATAAAATATGGTTTACCAGACATCTTGTTCTTCATTTGCTCCATGTATGTTAGCATCTTGGCTTTCAACTTTTGGTATTCTCCAATAATTTTATCCTCATCTTTGATCTCTTCATTCTGTGTTGCAATTGTTTTCTTTAGCTTTTCAATCTCAGCTTCCTTCAACTTCAAATCTGCTAATGTTCTTGATAATCCCTATGTCGGATCTGCTGACTCTGGAAGTTGTAATGAAGAAGATCCCCTTTTCAATATTTCAATTTGCTTATGATACAAATCAATCTGTTCTTCCATTTCTACCATTTACTTTAGGATTTGATCATTTTCTTCTTGGATTACCTCCAACACTGGAGTCTGGACATGTTCAATTCAAGGAACATTGAGTCTTCTCTTTAAAGCTAGTATCTTTGTATCTTTGGTTTTCATTAGAGCCTGCATAGATGCCACATCTTTTGGATTAGCTCCTAGGTCCATCACCCACTGTCCCAATTCCTCCACTCTCATCTTTCTGGTTCTATAGGTCAACTTCTCATTTTCAGTTGGTTTATGAGCTTTTCATTTATAACTTGTAGCTTCTTTATTCCAAGGTTATCTATCATCACATATTTATTCAACATTTCTTCAGTTTGTCTATGTGGATCCATTTTATCTAGTGCATGAATTGCATTAAGATCTATAGATATGTTTGTAACCTTCTTCTATTCCTTTGTCTCTAAAACTGTTATATTTAATCTCCCCTTCTCATAGTCCACAACTGATAACATCCTGATCTGGGATGTATCCTAGTCAAATATTTTAGAGAGAATATTTTGTTTGATATTTGCATCCATATTTTGAGTAGCCATGAACTAATGAACATGATCAATTGGTTTTGATTGGTCTGTAACGAAAGATTATTTTTCACTCTAAATTTCTACATTCTAAGGATTCGTTGATGATGATACTTCTATCATTACAGTAGGTCCTTTGATTATTGGTGCTACTTCTTCTTGTGACTCTTGATATTCCTCTTCATCAAGTGCCTCTGTCTTCTGCCTTTTTGTTGATCTTTCTTCTTATGTTTCTGAGTCCTTTGAGGTCGACCGTGTAGTTTTTCTCTTGTATGTTTGCTCAAACTACTGAGGGGTCTCTACTATTGGATATTTTGAAGGATTCTTTGGTGCTTTACCATGTATTTTCAAAATAGTGTGTACATCTTCCCAGCTGTTTTGGTTTGCTAGCAGCTCCAATTGTGTTTCTTTGTTGATGTTGATAAGGAGCTTGTCCATGCGCAATTTGTTTTTAGGAAATTACAACATGAGGTTCATACATCCATGCATGTCCCTGCTAAAATCCCATAGATAAGAGAAGATTTGTTGTTACCTGCAATCTTGATATGTTATTGACAACAAAAGGTCCTACCTCCTTTTTCAATTTAAAAATAGTCTTCTATTTTCTTGATGCAAAATGAATGTCATATGAATTTCAACTCTGTCTAATGTATTCCAGTACAAATACTCTGGGAGTCAAGAAAATAGGTAAAAGAAAAGGTCAAAATCAAAACCATAGACTTTGATTTCAGTGTAATTCTAAAAAATGTACCAGTCTCCTACTCTCTTGTCTGGACTCAGTTGTAATAAATTTTTACATTCTGGAAATTTCATCATGCATGATCTGGTAAGCTTTTGCCATAAATTGTTCAATATATTCTGAGAATCCAACATTCAGTATTCTTCTTAACCAAAGAGGTCCAATGAATGACTAACACTGGACTACCAATTTCATCTTCAAAATTTAGGCAAGACGTAAAAAACGAATGGCTTGAGAAAACAAGAATAGGTGAACAAGGTAAGATTGATATCTAAAACTCTTGAGAGTTTCAAACTCTAACAGTTGACAATGGATTTGGTCAGAAAAAAATTGGGCATAGTTGAATCTCGTTGAGGGTTTGACTGTAAATGGACAAATTAACATCATATTCCCTAACAAAAACTAATCAACTATAAGGTCATTATCTTTTCCTAAAGTCATAGAAATCATGGAGATAATTTGTCTCTGAATTTTAGGAAACAAGATAGATTCAAGAGTAGCAGTATTTGCAGGAACATCAAGATACTTGCATAAATATGATTGTAATAGGGAAATTCTATCCTCGGGTTTTAATTCTTTGAAACATTTGGCCAATACAATCACATTTAACAGTGTTAGGGTTTAGTGGCCATATTAGCATTTTTGAAATAGATTGAGGAGTTATTTCAATGAGCACAAACCCATTTTTGGAAATTATAGTTCTCTTGGAGGGAATGTAATTTGAGGTGCAATAGACCATGAATTTGGGAAATTCATACACTTGTGGCACCAGAAACTTCGTTAAGTTGGATTCCCAAGCATGGTAATGGTCCACCAAATCTCTAAAGTTTTGAGTCATTTGCTCATGTAATTCAAAAGAATCTATTGACGGGACCAGGTCAAAGATATCTTTGTCTCTGTCAACCAAATCTTCTTCCTCAATAGTTACCATTTTCTTAGCTTTAGTGGATTTAGATAATTCCATTTAAATAACAAGGATTAAAAAGGTAAATAAATTTGAATTACCGAGGAAAATGTGCTTGAGAAAATATGCTTAGGCTGGAATGGCGGAAAGCACGGGTAAAACTGGATTTTGTTATCGATGTTCAAAACCTTTCATAAATCCAACAAAGTGTATATTACCCCTTTTTAAATGAAATTGAATATGTGGTGGCTTCTAATTGGCTTCTAATTAAATTTAAATAAAAATTAACTTTTTACCTTTTCCGCCTATTATCGTCATCTAGGACATGCATTGACCCAATGTTGATTGTGGGGGGGTCTTGTATGGTTATACTAACCATAGTCGACAGGTGAAATTAACGGATGCACGACACGTCTTAACAACTTTAACCTTGGTTGAGTTTCGCAGCCCCCCTCCCTTTTGTTAATTGTAGAGCAGGCGTGGGGGCCTTAATTCATTAAGGACCTTTGATCAAAACTCATGATTGCACGATCAATCCTGCGATGAAAGATGCACTTTTTATTAATACAACTATACAATATACTTATAATTAAACTAAGTCTGATTTAAATAATAGCCAAACCTTTATAAAACTAAACTATATTAAACTCCTATGAAAAAATTTAAAACTAAACCACTTCTAAGTTTTAATCAAAATTATTTACAAAAGTATTTAAAATAGTTGACATTTTAAAATTTTAATAAAACCTAACAACCTATAAATTATTAAGACTTAAACAATAATTTTTAAAATATTTCTAAATATCATGAAAAATTCAAATTATGTTACAACATCGAGAACAACATCCCAAGTTCGGAACGCCATTGATTAGCATCATTGATCCAATCATTGATATATTCACAAGTATTAGACCAAGTGTCTAATGATATTTGGATCTAGACCCTCTCATTGCTATTCATTCATGGAATATTCGCAGGTGCCATATTATTCTTTATTTTCCAAACCTTCAGTTTATCAAAAGATGTTTGAGTATTATTTTTCTCTTCAACTTCAATTTCTACTCTATCATAAAACTTGAGTAAATAATTATGATGTTGAATTTCACTCAATTTTTTGTAGAAATCTTCCTAAAGATTGTTTAGTTTAGAATTAATAGATAAAGCTTTTGACCTGAAGAGTTCAATATGACTTTGGTCAGGTTTAAGATTTTTCACCTATGCTTCCAATGCATTGACTTATTCTTGATATTGCCGAGAAACTTCCTTTAGTTTTAGCTCGTATTTCTCATGGAGAACAATTATTTCTTTCAAATGTTGCTCTTTTAATTTTTCTATTTATTGCTTATGTTGATTCTCATAGATATGAATATGTGAATTGTGTTGTTCCCTTAGCTAGTTGATCTTCTATTGTTGCTCCTCTTCAAACAATGACTTATGATTTCTAAATCTTTCCTCTAGAAATGTTACCTATGCTTTTTTATTTTCCAACTCTCGTGTAAGTTCATTAACAGTCCATGCATTAGCATTAGCATTATCAAAATCTCCCAAGGTAGCAGTTGTTTCCTTAGCAACTTTTTTTGGTTCTAGCCCTACAACATTCCACACCATGACCTGTCTTGACTACTCTTCTTTAGAGCTCCCCAGTTTCCTCTTATTTGATCTTCCTTTAATAATCCCCTTCTTTGAGTTGCTAAAGAAATATTCACCAAGGGGTACCACAGTCTATTCTACAGGTTCTAATTTATCCAAATGAAGCCCTGTAGGAAAATTTTCTCCACTAGGGGTAGCAATTGGTATATCAGTAATAGTTGGTATACCTATAACATTAGTTTGAGAATATTCAATCATAGTATTTTGACTTGGATTGCTTCCTGTCATAATTTCATCATTAGGCGTTGGGGTTTTAAATCGTTTACTTATTTCTCCTTTATTATATTTGTCCTTATCTTGTTTGTTATGTTCCTCATTTTTTATTCCCTGGACAGGTTCTATCTAGCTATGTCCTATACCCATCATTCTTTTATTTTCTCCTTCAAACAGTTTCTACCATTTCTTTCTAATAGGCTAATAATTTTGTCTTATCCTAGCTATCTTCACTAATTTTAATTGTTTTTAGGACATCTTAATAAGTATAAGCTCTTTGAAATACAATGTTGAAGAGACCATTTTCATGTTAGTAAGACTTGTAATATTTAACCAATTTACAGTGTTTCTTGACAATTATGTAGGTATCATGCCTCCCGAAATTAGCAAAATGCAATGAGAGGTCTTCAAGCTATAAAGCTTATTTTCTAGCATGGTGAGTATTCAATAGAGCATATATTCCAAGATTAATTGGAAATGAAGGCCACAATTTCTTTGAATTCTTGACTAAATCACAAGTTTATCCTTGATACCATTGTTCAAAAAGAAATTTCCTTAACACTAGATGGTCTGGAACATACTTTGTTAATAAATGAAGAGCTAATGCACAACCATAAATTCTGATATAAGAAAAAAGTTCATCTAAAAACCAATATCTAATCTCTTTGATGGTGTCTTTGGCTTCATGAGTAAATCTTGGAGTTGGTCGATTAAATAACAGTGTATAGAGAGGCATCCTGAAATTATCACATATATCATAAACATGCTTCTTGCACTTATAAATCTAGAGTATTGAACAATAGACATGTGCATGTAGTTGAGAAGTAGACCATTTCCATTTCATTAGAGGAAAATGGTTTCGAGCACATACAACATCAACTAAATAGGAAGACATTAAAAACCCTACACCAAAACTAGGTGGAGCATCTTAGAATTGCTTGACAGTTTGATGAATACTTGAGGACAAAATATGAGCCCAATTGAAAATAGAATTATTTTTAACAATTTGATGGATAAGGGGAACCCATTGTAATTTAAGGATTTGGGCATCCTTCTCACCATATAGCCTACATAACATTGTTGCAACTAATCCATAATGTTGTTTAAAATATTGAATTGGATACGGTCTATTTGAATTTTCCTTGAATGCCTCAGAGTCATACCACTAATATTTTACTAAATCAACCATATCTAGGTCTTGGGCTATGAATACTTCTAAAAATTGTTTGCTTAAACTAATTTCATATGGTCTTAACTTGTACATAGTAGCTAAATCTTATGGTCTAAATGACGCTACAATTTGGCGAGATGTAATTACCACTATGGATGTTTTGAGGTCGACATGAGAAAATATCCACCATACCATGTCATAATAGGGCAGAATTGCTAGACTTGCAGACATATAGTGAAGGTTGGATATTTTGATAGTTTTATACACTTCTCTATCCACTTCATCATCTTCAGGAAAATTCTCATATCTAAAAACTCTATAATTATGTCCCCAAATTAAGCATCCTTTATGTCCAGTCTTATGACTTGTATCAGAGAAGAAGGTAGCGTTAGGGTTCTTGTCTTCATTAAACACCTTATTCTGTATGTCCTGAACTTTCATCTGATTTCCTTTGGATTTCTTAGTAATTTTATTCATCTGCATAAAACCACGGTTGCAGAGAAAATCATAAATATTTTGAATAAACTCAAAAAGAATATCTAATTTAATAAATCCATTTAGATAATGAATATTTCTTCTTACTGGAGTTTATTGTAATTTGTAATCGGATTTTGATATAGGTTTACTATAATAAGAACTTCAAATGCACACAAAGAAAATTATACCTATTCTTTCAAAAGAATGAGTAGGAGAAACAAGGGTTTCACTATTGAGCACACACTTATACCGAGAGGGGGGATGAATCAGTATATGACAATTTTTTTTTACTTTTTCATACATTCATCAACCATAAGAAAACAATCACATATGAGATCTATTAATAGCAAAACATGGAACACAAGATTTATGTGGAAACCCTTTCGGGAGAAAACCACAAAATTTATTTTTATAATTCTTTGTAGGCACCAACCTACTGGAGACACCTTCATAGACACCAATATAAAGGAGACACCAATCCCCATCGCTATGCATCAACTTAGTAAGAGATGTCAATCTCTTTGTTTGAGCAACACCAACCTTCATTGAGTCTTCTTGCTACTTCTGCCTTCACCAGATCTACTCGTTTATTTTTCCTTCACCAAGTCTACTCACTACTTCTTCCTTCACCAGGTCTACTCACTACTTCATCATTTACCAAGTCTGACCAAAATTTTAATTTCCAAATGGTAAATTTCCCAAAGCTTGATGTTTTGGACCTATTCACAAGACCGAACTTGTATAGCATGCCACATATCCAATTTTGCAAATCTAATTCTAAAATTTTTACCTAAGGTACTTATGTGTGTATCCTATCTTCTCTGAAATTTTTAATTGAGGTACCTCTGTGTGTCTTCTATGTTCTCTGAATTTTTCACTGCCTGAAGAGTCCCAGAAAAGAAGTTGTATTGAAAATACCAAACTGGCTTATTTGAAACTCATTCCAGGAGCATTCAAGAACCCTAACTTCCACAAAGCATATCTTATAAAGTATAGCAAAACAAAATCTAAAATTTTTACCTTAGGTACTTATGTATGTCTCCTCTTTTATGTAAAAATTTCACAGTCTAAAGAGTCCCCGGAATATAATTTATAGTTAAAATGCCAAATTGGCCTATTTGAAATCGATCTCATGACCATTCATAAACCCTAACTTCCACAGAGAATATCTCAAAAAGTTCAACAAACCAACATCTAAAATTTTTACCTTAGGTACTTCAATATGTCTCTTTTTTTTGTAAAAACTTAATGGTCTAAAGAGTCCCAAAAAATAAGTTATAGTGAAAATTCCAAATTGACCTATTTGAAATTGATTTCAGGAGCATTCAGGAACCCTATCTTCCATAGGGCATATCTCCAAAAGTATAGTGAACCAACATATGAAATTTTTACCACATGTACCCTGAGATATCTCCTTCATCTCTTCAAAATTTCAAGGTCTAAAACATTCAAAAACATAAGTGATTGCGAAAATGTCAAGTTGACCTATAATTGATTTCACAACTCTTCCCTCTTGGAATGATATTCAATCTTTGCTCATCCATTTTTCACACACTTTCTCCCAAGAATTTCTCTTGTTATACTTTTTCATAACCCTTCATGAAGGGACAAGTCCATTAATTAAACAACTAACTCCCCTTTTTTCTTTTAATTTTCCAAATACTATGGGAAAATACCCAAACCCATGGGTTTGAAACCCCCATTTCACTTGTTACTTTTTCACGTGCACCCATTTTTTAATATATTTGTAAACATATATATAAATAAATCTTGGAAATGTTGTGTGTATTTGTAAATATGTAATATGACATTAATGACAACATTAATCCTTTGACATCAATGACAATAATTCCAACAATATGCCCCCTTGTCATTGATGGCAATCCTACAACGAAACACAGAGTCCATTAAGCATAGAAAGAATTCTCCCCATGTCTACAACTCTCACAGGAATAGAAAGAATTATCACCCTGTCAGCAACTCTCCCTCTTTGACATCAATGGAAAAGGGATGCTCCCCCTGAAATTGTTCTTCTCCTTAAGCACTTAGTGATGAGATGGATATTACTCCTAATTGCATGTTCCTTAATTCGTTTTGACTGCAAAAAAATTGCCCAGACACGGTAAAGAAACACTCCTTAAGAAGTTTGAACATTGTCACAAACAACACAAAATAATCCATCTCTATCAATCCATAAGTATTTGTGTCCAACATATTCATTAGTACATCTCCAACAATAGTCAAACACAATTCGATCGGTCTCAGCAAATCCAAGTTGATTCAACAAGAAACAATCGAGTCAACAAGAAGACATCAGTTGGGTTTTCATATCAACAAATTCAATTATTCCCCCCCTTAAGGATTCAATAAGTAGCATCAACAGTTCTTGTCGAAAATTCCAGTCGACAGACAACCCAGTTGAAACTTTGTCGATGGATAATCAATCAAAACTCCAGTCCACTGTCATTTCGGGTCAATCCTTGATGGACCACTTCCAAGGAAATCATTAATAAGTAAAGGGGATTTTGCACAACTATAAAAATGATGATACACAATGATATGAAGTCTGAAAACATCTAGTCAAGTGATTCCACGACCATCCATCAATCCAACCACAATCTATCCTAGTAGTCAACATTGGTCCACAATTATGTCTTTCATGTCTCTTCTGCAAAGATCTGAAATCATTATTGACATTCCCTATGATAGGACACAGATTTTTGTGTTGGCTAATCAAAGGAATTAGGATTAGGGTTAAGTTCACTTACAAGAGTATAAAAACCCGACATATTAGCAACAATGTCATATGTAAAAGCATGCTCAAATTCTAACATGTGAAGAACAGGAAGTTCATCAATTTGTTTAGCACAATCAACAGTACGTTGTTCTTCTGGAAAACCAGTATGAACTCCTCCTGGAACAAATAGAACTTCCCTAGTTGTAGCAAGGCTAGGTGTAGGTAGGGAGGAAACAACAACATCATATCCAAGACCAATCTTAATGAATGTACACCTTTTACAATTGATGATATTGTCTAAGGTTTTAGTATTCTTTTCAAACTTCAAGTTGTTTTCTCCAATTCCTTTCTTAAGGAAACAATTTCAGATTCTAGCTCTTCACAATTTTCTTCATTTTTCTTTAGCTGAATTCTCACCATGTATTCCATCCTTATTGATTCTTCTAATTGAACCTTTAGGTTCATGATATTCTTTTATGTTTCTTCAAGGATTTTTGAATTTTTTTATTTTGAATCATGATCCTCTTCTTTATGTTTTTGCAACTTCTCCTTTTGTTTCAAATTATTTGTCCTAAACTTTTTTATTTCACTTGAGGCACACATGAGTTCTTCTTCAAGATCCACTTCCCCATCTATCTTGGCATTTTCCTATTCTTTTGAATCCATTGTTTCCTTCCCTTTGTCTTCATCAATATTTGGTTCGATCACCATAAAGGGAGTTTATTTTCTATCACTATCAAAACTACTTTCAATGCTTTCTTCAAACGAGTCACTGAACCTTTTTTAGTAGAGATTCTTCTTTTGCTTATAAGATTTCTTCTTCTTCTTTAAGACCCTTTCTAACTAGTATCTCTCTTCCTAGACCTCCCTAGGTTCTTATTTATACTATCTTACACACTTATAGCCATTCCAATCCTTATAAAAAACCCTAACCCTATCATGGCTAGGCTTGCATGCATACGTTCCACGTTGTCTTTCCCCTTGCATGTTGCTTTTCCTTTTTTTTTTTTTTGCATGCTGCTTTCTTGCCATATATTGTGCGTGCTCTAAAATTAGGTCTTCCTTTCCAAAATTAGGTCTTTCCCAAAATAGATATTTTCTCCAAAAATAGGTCTACGCCCAGAATATACTTCCTTCTCAAAATAGGCATATGCCCAACAGGCCCCCAACACTGACATGTGGCTCATCTCGATCCACTTAGGTGGTGCACGCTCCTTGTACTTCCCTGTCCAAACTGTGGAGCTTTTTTGCCAGTTCCTTTCCTTTTTGCCTCATCTATGCAACTTTTCCTATTAGTGCCTCTATTGTCTGTGCTGTTATCTCCTTCTGCATTAATGTTGTGCCCTTTGACTGTGCTTGTGCCATACTTGTCTTCTCTTCCTCCAACTGCGCAATAATCTGTGTTGCTTGTTCTTAGAGGGGTTCCAATTCAACTTGTCTTTCTTGCTTCTTTTTCTGTGCTATTTTCAAATCTATTTGCAGAGTCTTCATTTATTGAGTGCTCTTTAAGCACTCCATGATACTCATTGTTTTTTGTTGTTGCTTTAGCTCCTGTATGGAAATGTTGGTTCTATCCTCTTATTGGTCCCACTATTGGACCTTTTCATTTTCTTCCAGAATAATCCATATCCACGTGGTTCCGCTGAACAAATATTCTACTTCCCTTGCTTCTTTTGCCATTTCCACTATCTGGAGTGTGGATTGTTGTTCTCTCTGTTCTCAAACCTCTGGAGGAATCATAGGATTAAGCCTTTCTTTGAGATCCTCAATTTCCTGCTTATATCTGTCAATTTTTTGTGAAATCATGTTGATCTTCTCCTCTGCACTCCTCTTAGGTGCTTGTGCACTGTTTGAGATGCCATCATATACCACTGTTAATCCATGTTCTAGTTTATCTGTGTGTTCTTTCTCCCCCTCTTTCTCCGAGGTCAGTTGGTCGCATGTGATTTGTAACATTTCAACGACTCCTCTACCCACCTCCAAGTTGGCTGCATCCATGTGGGCCTTGGATTACACTTCTTGCATTACGCTGACTTAGAGTCCATATAGTGCCTTGGTGGGTATTTGTGCCATGAAAACTTCAAATTTCTCCACGTCTCCCATGGGTTTCTGTGCAGTATCCTCATCCATTCTTAACATTTGGTGGGTGACTGTAAATGTCTCCCTACCTTGTACTACAATTTGTACTGTCTCCTCTCCTTCTTTCTGCATAGGGGGTCGCTGCGGCTTTTCCTGTTGCTGTGTTGTGGCCCATGGTACTGCTTGGCTCCATACTTGTTGTAGAGTTTCATGGAATTCGATGAGCTTGGCCATGATCTCTTCTCTTTATGCCTCTGTAATACATACCACTTCTTCCCCCTGTCTTGGACCTTGTCCACAACTAACTTTGCATCATCCTCTGTCAGGGTGATGACTGGGTCTTCCGTGATGTACTTCCTCTTTTTGCATGCCTCTTCTACCTGCGCTGGCTTCCTTGTTGTCTGTGAGGGTTGTGCCCCACTTGTTGTACCCCAGACCCTCTCTTCCCCAGCCTGTGATGTGTCCCCCTTTTCGGTATGTGGTTGGCTCCCTATCCTTGTCATTGTTGTTGTCCTCCTTGGTCTTTCCGGCACTACGTTGCTTCCGGATGGTTGATTTCGCACTGCAGCCTTTCTCGTGTTATCGGCTAGGCTATTTGTTCTTTCTTTGGAACCTGCTTCATCCTTTTCCTTGGGCCTGGAGGATTTTTCCACGACTGGCCTTGTTGTTGGTTTTGTTACTGGTAGTTGCCACTACATAGGTCAGTCTTTGACTATCAAGTCAACTTCTTCCTTGGTGACACAATATTGCATTTCTAGCCATGCCTTCTTTGGATCCCTTGCGACCTAGATCCACATGTGGTGCTTGGATGGATTGAACCTGGTTATCCCTTCTGTCTCTTGGATTACCTCCACAGGTATGCACCACACATTAGCTGTGCATTGTTGTATCTCTTCCAACAATATTGCAAAAACCGTGTTTTTTGCTTGTTGAGTTTTGTTATCCTTGGCCTGCCAGAGGGAGTAATATCTGGACACATAACATTTCCCTTTCCTATCCATGAAAGATGATAACTTTGGCTCCTACCATCCTGCAAACACTATAAGAATGATCATCCAGGAGTAATGGAATTGGTTTCCATTATCCCGCGCATCTCTACAATCCACCAAAAATTGGTTCATCAGGTATGGTGTCGAGTTGAACATAACTCCTTTCTTGCACTGAACTACAACAATAAATCCTATTGACACTTCTGTTGTTCGACATTTCCTCAATAGCTTGCAAGCCATAAGCTTGCTAGCGAACCTTGTTGCATTGTCCTTAATATCTTTGAGCACAATGCCCCTATTACCCTGACTGGTGCCAAACCGTGCTTTAACTAGCTCTGCGATTTCCTTCTCACGCACCTTGTTATCTAAGTATTCCACCGAATGTAGGTAATCCTATGATTTTGGCAATCAGTGTCACATCCAGTTGTACTAGCCTACACATCCACATGATGCTTCCATGTACGCAGGCGACTAGTTGTTTGACACAGAGCCCTATGTTTTTACCACACCCGAAGTGCGGTATATCCAACAAGTTCATTATGCCAAAGTTGTACATCCCCATTATCCACTGCGTGGGCTCCATTATTGGTTTACACAGGGGTCCAATTTACCCTGTGTTTGACAAGTAAATCTTTTCGGCCAAATCTGGGAATTTGGTCACGTCGTGCACATCGTGGTATGAATACCTAACTTTTGGTACCTTTCCCAACATATCATCCACAGTGACCACTGCGTCTGGGAGATATGGGAGTGTGATATCCATGGCGTCATGAACTTTTCTTTTTTGCCCAACAACAGATGGGCATGCCTCTGTTGTTTCTGCATCCTCTTCTTCCCTTTTGGAATCTGGGCGGTCAGTGATATCCTCGACCCACACCTCCTCTCCTTCGTGGGCTTGTCGTTGTTTCGTTGTGTCATCTGGTTTTGCAGGCGTTTCAGGATTAGGGTTCATAATACCATTTCGAGCCCCATAACTCTACCCTATTTCCCCTTGCTGCATTGTCGATGTTTCATCTTCAACCTGTGTCGGGCTTATCGATTCTATGTCCGACGTGGTGACATATTCCATCTCGACCACATTCTTAGGCTATCTCATTCTTTCCTTGCACCTTTGGCCCTGCCGAGTAACTCATACATACTGGCCTGGAGCGCCGAACTTTGGTGGGGTCATCTTCTTATGAAATTTACACACTCTCTTGCTTCTTTGCATATTTCTATCTAGGGCACACTCTTTGTATCTCGCTTTGTGCTAAAAAATAGCTAAGTGTTGAATAAACACGTGCATTCCACCTTTTATAGACCCGGATGTATCTGTTTTTCACTTTTTACGTGCATTTGTGCCGAGTGTAATTTTTCCTGTGCAATGTCTTCCGATATTGTCATAGTAATTGTTGTGCATGACTTTTTCTTCGCACTTTCTTGCGGTTCAATTAACGTTTGTGTATTTTTGTGTTTTTCTTCTTTTTTTCTATTTTTTTCTTGTTTTTCCCTTTTTTTTTATCATTTTTCTGTCCTAATCTCTTCTATAGTACACTATATACATGCCTTTCTCACTGCACTGTAACTTTTAAGGGTTAGTAGGCCGACTATCCCTATACAGTTTCAGTCGACTACCGTTGATCATTCCTTTTAGTTATGTTCCTCCCAAGTCTTTTAGCTGTACAGATCCCCCATCTGTGACAATATTTACTTCATATGGCCATAGCCAATGCATTCTAAACTTACCAGGGTGTTGGAAAAAATTGTTTTCATAGAGAAAAACTAGGTCTCCCTCCTTAAAAATCTTCTTCTTAATATGTTTGTCATGTTAGGCTTTGTCTCTTTCTTTATATACTTCTTGGTGAAATCCTACCAGAATCCCATCATCTTCCATTTCCATTAGTTGAATTAACCTCTCATGTATTGCGCTTCTTTCTGTCATGTTGGTAATTGTTGCTACGCGCACATTGGGTATCATAAATTCTAATGACACCACTGCTTCCTACCCATACACCAATCTAAATTGTGTCTGTCCTATAAACTTCTTACATGTGGTCCTATATGTCCACAATACTACTGGTATTTTCAAGTCCCAATCATCCCTGTTGAGATTGCAGATCTTAGTCAAAGCATTTTCCAAAATTTTATTGAAAGCTTCTACTGTTCCATTTTCCTGAGGATGGTATGGTTTACTCTTCTGGTGATAGACTTCAAAGTCCTTAGTCATAGCCCTGATGGTATTATTGATAAAGTGAGTGTCTTGGTCACTCATCAAAATCCCGGGACATCCAAATATAGTGATCACTTGTTCAAACAAAAAGTGTGCTACTGTCTCTATGCTACAATCCTTGACTGGTGTTGTTTTTGCCCATCTTGTTAAGTATTTCATCGTTGTAATGATATATCTAGCTCCTAACCTTTTTGTTGGTGGATTGATCGATCCAACAAAGTCTATTTCCCATTTTTGAAATACCTGCAGGGTCACTTGTGGTCTTAAAGGCATCTCATCCCTTCTGTTGGGTTTGCCAACCCCATGACATACCTCACATTTCTGGAAATATTCCTTGGCATCTTTATGGACTGTTGGCCACCATAATCTTGTGCACAATACCTCTGCGCGGTATATTTTCCTGCATAGTGTCCTCCAACTATACCTTCATGAGCTTCTACTAAAATTCAGGGTCGTTCATGTTCCAATACACACCTTCTCAAAATGCTATCTGCGCCCATCTTGTATAAATGTCCTGAAAGGAGTTGATAATCTGCAGCTCCGACTACTAGATTTTTCTTCTGTGCAGTGCTAAAATCCCGTGGCGCAACCCCTGCACTTAAGTATTCAATAATATCAACGAAGTATTCATCAGCTACCTGTACTGAAAATAACGGTGCATCAGGGAATTTGTCTTCCAAGTTAGTAGGTTCTTCTCCATTAGTTACCCTTGACAACTGATCAGGTCTTGCATTTAGCTTCCATATTTTGACTATCACTTTGAAATCAAATTATTGAACCAATAATATCCATTTACAGATCCTCCCCCCCAACACTGGCTTGTTGACTAGATATTTGAGGGCATAATGGTATGTGAACATTTTAAAGTGTTTACCCAGTAAATAGTGCTTGAATTTCTGAAGTGTTGTTTGACAACACAGGTATTCCAACAGAGGATGAACACCTTCAGTAACCACTCACATAACCAGATCAAAGATCAACACACTGATGTTTTCACGTGGTAAAACCCCTACGGGGAATCATCCACGACCCTAGCCAATGTGACCACTTGGAGCAGTTTATTAATGCAAAGAAAAAGATTACAGATAGATTTTACGAGAGAGTTTCTCACAATCAATCATCGACAAATGACCCTCCATGCTCTTTAAATAGAGATCATGGACCAATCAGGTGTTAAGCCATGGATCAATGTCCATTAAGATCGAGGAGAGTATGAACCGTCGAATCACTCTATGTCGGGAACATATCGTGACCGTCGAATTTCCTAACTACAAATGCATACTAATGTATACTAAAGAAACACACTAGAAAACACACTTTTACCTAATGACACAATAGACCAAGTAGATCTTAACTAACTCCTAAGTGTCTAAATATCCTAACATCCCCCCTTAAGAACAACTTGGGATATGATTGAAGGATTTACAATAGTGACACAATAGGATAAGGAAGGAGGCATTAGAGCCTATCCCCCCTTAATGAAAACTTCCTTAACTCCTAACATAGATCGAAGTTTGGAAAATTCGCTTCTGTAAGAGACGTTGTGAAAATGTCTGCAACTTGATATTTTGTAGGGCAAAAGAGCACTTCAATAACTTGATCATGAATGAGCTTTCTGATGAAGTGCATGTGTAACTCAATGTGTTTGCTACGCTGATGTTGAACTGGGTCTTTGGCGAGCTTGATGGCACTATGATTGTCACACCAAAGGCTGGTCAAATGTCGGTGCTGGAATACAAAATCTGAAAGGATCTGTCGAAGCCACAGGGCTTCCTGACTTGCATTTACCACTGCTCGGTACTCTTCTTCTGCTGAAGAAAGTGGAATAGCCTATTGTTTCTTACAGGCCCAAGTGACAAGTCTTGAACCAAGGCTGAAAACATAACTTGCAGTAGACTTCCGATGATTAGGGTCGTCGACCCAATCTAAATCAGTGAAACCAACCAATAAAGGAGTCCCCCCTGAACTGTAATGTATCTCGAACTGAACTATACCACGAACATAGCAAAGTATCCTTTTAGCTGCTTTCCAATGGCTTTCATGGGACATTTTCATATACCGGGCAACAATACCAACAACAAAGGAAAGATCAGGATGGGTATGAGTCAAGTATAATAGGCTACCAACTAACTAACAGTACAGGGTGGCATCAGCTTCAGAAGAAGTACAGGTGGCAGTAAGCTTGACTCTAGACTGGAAGGGAGAAGGGGTTGGTTTACAATCGTCCATGTGAAAGAGACGAAGAAGGTCACAAGCATACTTAGACTGCGAAAAAAAAATTCCTTCATTGGTTTGCAAAACTTGGAGGCCAAGGAAATAGTGCAAAAAGCCTAAGTCTTTCATTTCAAATTTCTTCTTTAGGTTGGTTTTCACATGGTTTAAAAGTTTTGAGTCACTACCTGTAAGGATAAGGTCATCAACATAAAGGACAAGGATTACGAGATGGCTTCCTACTTTCTTGGTATAGACATTAGGATCATAATGACATCTAGAGAATCCAATGGCAATAAGAAAGTTGTCCATTTTGGCATACCAAGCTCGGGGAGCTTGCTTGAGACCATAAAGAGATTTCTTGAGGCGACAAACAAGGCTAGAGTCATTCTGGACATAACCAGGAGGTTGTTCCATGTAGATTTCTTCTTGCAAATCTCCATGCAAGAAGGCGGATTTAACATCCATCTGATGGACCTCCCATTTATGTGAGGTAGCAAGGGAAAGAACAAGGTGGATGGAATTCATTTTTGCTACAGGGGCAAAGGTTTCATTATAGTCAATTCCTTCAACTTGGGAAAATCCTTTGGCAACTAACCGAGCATTGCATCATTCAACACTTCCATCTGATGCATACTTAGTTCTGTAGACCCATTTGCATCTAACAAGTTTTCTTCCTTTTGGAAGAGGTACAAGATCCCAAGTAATCTTTGCCATTAAAGAATGATACTCTTCATTCATTGTTGTATCCCAATCTGGATGACCTGAAGCTTCTACAAATGTCTCTGGATCATGAGTTTCTGAAAATTGAGCCAAAAGAGAAGAGGCTCGTTGGAACTGTGAATGTGTTCGACGATGATCTGAAGGATCGCCGACAAGATCACCAATTGCTTCTCGTGTGGAACAAACCCATCTAGGAAGTGGTGGAGCTGGTGCTGGTTCAGGTTCAAAGGACTCATCTGGAGGAGGGTGAGCAGGTGGAGGTGAATTTTCATCCTCATTGTCATCATCTGAAGAAGAAACCAGATCAGAAGAAGGCACAAGCGCCGAAGATGGCTTGCAGGCTGAAGAAGGCAAAACCGTTGAATTAGTCTCGCAGGCCAAGGAAGGCACAAATGCCGAATTAGGCTCACAGGCTAAGAGATTTTCATCATATTTAACATCTCTTGTAATAATAATTTCATTACAATGTGATTGAAGAATTATGTAACCTTTGGCATCTTCAGAATAACCAACAAATATACAATTCTCACTTTTAGGCTGCAATGCTTTGCTTTTCTCATCAGGAATGTGAGCCCATGCTATATTGTCAAATACACAGAAGTGACTTACATCTGGTTTAATTTTAGTCCATGCTTCTTCCAGTGTTATATTGTTAAGAGCCTTTGTGGGAGTGTGATTTACTATGTAATTTGCACAGTTGATGGCTTCCCCCCAATACTTTAGACTTAATCCCTTAGATTGCACCATACAATTAGCCATTTCTTTTAATGTGCGGTTCTTTCTCTCAGCAACACCATTTTGTTGTGGTGTATATGGAACGATATGTTCCATTTGGATTCCCTATGTAGTGTAGTAGCTTGTAAAATTATTGTTCACATATTCGCCTCCATTATATGTTCTTAACCTTTGAATTTGATGTCCAGATTGCTTTTCTACAAGGGCCTTGTAGGCCAAAAACTTGTCAAAAACTTCGCTCTTAAGTCTTAAGAAGTAAACCCAAGTACATCTGGAAAATTCATCAATGAAAGTTAAGAAATACTTGCACCTAGAAAAATAAGGAGAAGAAAGTGGACCACACAAATCACTGTGAACAAGCTGCAAAGGACCCGATGCGTGCCAAGAGGCACGTTTGTCAAAATTGTCTCGATGATGTTTGCCGAGAACACAACCAACACAAACACCATCTCTGCATGAAACAAGAGGAAGACTAGCCACCATCTGTTGATTACATAGTTGCTGTAATGACTGATAGTTTATATGACCAAACCGCTCATGCCAAAGTTTGCTCAAGTCATCGCTATGAGCAACAAAAACTGATGAAAAAGATGATGACCCAAAGTTGTCAAATTTGTACAACCTGGTAATATCATCAACAATTCCAGTTGCAAGAACATGCTTAGGATCTTTTAGATCCTTGATTACAACTTAGTGAGGTGAAAACTATACAGTTTTACCTTCACCTGAATGAGTGATTTGATATATTGATAGAAGGTTACAAGAAATACTTGGAACACATAATACATCATTGAAATGACCATTTTCTACTTGAAATGTTCAAGATCCTTCAACACTAAGAGATCTATCATCACCAACAAATATTTGCTTGGTGTTACATTCATTTAAAGTAGAAAATATGGCTCTATCCTTAGCCATATGATAGGATGCTCCAGAATCAATAAGCCACTCATCAAAAGTAGAAGTAGAAGTAGAAGTAGAATTTGTATTAAAGGAGAAACCAGAAGCAGAAAGTGCATGTCCATGAGAAGAAGAAGAAGAAGTAGAATCAATACTGATGTTGTGCTTCTTCATCGCTGCTTCTAAAGCTGCCACCTTCTTGAAACATTTGGACTCATCATGACCATCTTTATCACAAAAGTTGCAATGTCTGTTAGTATTCTTATTTTTATATTTTGCTCCTTTGTCTCCATTAGGAGAAAAAGTTGTTTGAGTGGGTTTGGGACCATTATATTGCTTGTTGTTGTGGTGAGGATGTTGCTTCTTGGGATTCTTGGGTTTATCTTTTTGATCGACAACTAAGGCTTTGTTGGAGGTACCTACAGTGCTGATCACTCCAAGTTGTACTAGTTTATCTTGCTCTCTAATCAAAGCATCACAAAAGTTCTCAAGACTGGGTTTTTGATCATCTGCCCCTAGAGCCTCTTTCATGGCATAAAGGTAGATACAAACATAGAATGTGCACTACCTAGCTTAGAAAGAATAAGATATATGAAACGATCTTCATCTATCTTTATCTTACATTCTTCACATAAAGTTCTGAGTGTTTTAAACTTAGATAGATAGTCTTTAGTGCAATAAAAATCACTTGGACTTAAAGTTACTAATTGATTTTCTAACTGTTTTGCTCGAATAATATTGTGTTTACCAAATACAGATTCAATCTTTTCCCAAGCTTCTTTGGGTTTATCAATTGATTGAAGGTGGAACCTTAAATTAGGAGAGATGGACATTCTGATTAATCTATGTGCTTCGTCATTCCTATTATCCCATTTGGCTTTCTTATCAACATCAGTGGGTGTTGTTTCCTTTCCCAAGGTAATCCGGTACAAGCCTTTACTTCTTAATAAATCCTCCATATGGTATTTTCATTGGAAGTAGTTGGTGTTGGTAAGTAAGAGATTACTTGTAGAATCCATATTAAAGATGCAGATAATACAGATTTAAAAACTGAAACTGATTATTAGAATGGAATGAGCTCGAAAAGTTATGCGGTTTTAAAAAAAATGGCACTGAAAACGGACTTTGGATGTGAGAGTTATGCCCTTGTTAAAAAAAGGCATAAACAGTAACCAAAGGACCACGTGGTAGTGTAAGTTGCTTTATGAAGTGACCCACTTTTATAAAGAGAAGTGAGACTCACTTTTACAAAGAAAAATTGCATGCAAAATAAATAACTCTAAAATAAAATATTAAAGCTACTTATAGTGATTCACTTTTATACTTGAAGTGAAATACACTTTATAATTTTAGCATGATTTTTTTCAAAAAAAGTAACAAAAGAGAGACTTGAACTCAAGACCTCTTACTTAATAAGGCAACTTTTAACCAAATGGTTTTGGAAAAACATATTGTAATGTTCAGAAGGAGTATTGTTGTTGTTTTTGTTGTTGAAGATGGCCTTGGAGAGCGTGCTAAAAAAAACTCTTTTCACACAAGAAAAAAAAATTCGCTTCTCGATGACAACAAGGGTTAGATCTCGGTTAGCTTACCCAGAAGATACACCTTTTCCTATCTGTTTTTGATTTTCTGAGATCGCACAAGGCGCGGGGAAAAGAGAATACACAGATCTAAAAGAGTAGCAACTTGGAAATAAAAAAATACAAAACTAAAATACTTCTCTCCAAAAAATTAAAAAAATGTGTATTCAAACTTTATACCTCTGGATCTGACTGTAATGGTCATATCTTGGGAAACCATAAACCTTTTCGAGTGAAATGAAAAGTGTTCCTGATTGAAACAAGTGCTCTGGATGCAATGGAACAATTCTCTTAGCCCATAAATGTATGAAAATGAAAGAAAATGGAGATGAGGCAACTCGGCTTCACGATCTTGATCTACAACAAGAGCAGGTCTTCAAACAGGCTTTGATACCATGTTCGACAACACAGGTATTCCAATAGAGGACGAACACCTTCAGTACCACTCACATAACTAGATCAAAGATCAACACACTGATGTTTTCACGTGGTAAAACCCCTACGGGGAAACATCCACGGCCCCATCCAACACAACCACTTGGAGCAGTTTATTAATGCAAAGAAAAAGATTACATAGAGATTTTACAAGAGAGTTTCTCACAATCGATCATCGGAAAATGACCCTCCATGCTCTTTAAATAGAGATCATGGACCAATCGGGTGTTAGGCCAAGGATCAATGGCCGTTAAGATTGAGTAGAGTATGAACCGTCAGATCACTCTATCTCGGGAACATATCATGACCGTCGGATTTTCTAACTACAAATGCATACTAAAGAAACACACTTTTACCTAAAGACACAATAGACCAAGTATATCTTAACTAACTCCTAAGTGTCTAAATATACTAACCAGTGCATATACCATGGCTAGGCCTTCTCTTTCTGTGGTGTTGTAATCCTTCTCCGATTCTGACAACTTTATGCTTGCAAAGGCTATAGGATGTTCTAAGTCCCCTGCTCCTGGTTGTGCCAGAATTGATCCAAGTGTTATGGTTGATGCATCCACATGCACATGAAATGTCTTTTCCCAATTTGGGAGTACTAGTATAGGCGTTGTTACCATATTTTCTTTTAAAGTGTCCAATCCTTGCTAACAATCCTCATTCCATTGAAATATGATGTCCTTTAACAAATTTTCTATTGGTGTAGTAATCTGCGCATACCCCTTTATAAATTTCTTGTAATGGCATGTATGTCCCAGTGTTTCTCTTAACTGGCACACTGACTTTAGTGGTGGTAAATTTACAATGACTGCAATCTTAGAAGGGTCCACTCGTAAATCTTCTTTACACACTATATGTCCCAACAATATTCCAAAAGGTGTACCAGAAATACATTTCTTGATATTTAATGATATCTGACATTGTCTGCATCTTTCCAACATTAATATTAACACTTCTACTTGGTCCTTTAAAAGACTATATACAGTCAAGTCATCCAAATATACCTCTAGAAACTGATGTATGAATTCCTTAAAAGTAGCTATGACTACTCTTGAAAAAATGGTTGGTGCATTCTTCAGCCCAAATGGCATGACTGTATATTGGTAGGATCCCCATTCTGTAGCAAAAGTAGTCTTATACCTATCTTCTGGAGCTATTTTGATCTGATGGTAACTTGAGAATCCATTTGTAAATGAATGTGCTTCTTGGCCTCCTACATTCTCTAAGACCTCATCTATAAAAGGGGTAGAGAAAGGGTCATGCAAGAAAGCATAATTGAGTTTCCTTAGATCTACACAAATCCTTATCCCCCCTTGTTTCTTTTCAATTGACTACCATAGAACTGATCCATTCAGATTCCTCTATTGGTTCTATAATACCAACTTCCAACATTCGGTCAATTTCTTCTTTCACTTTCTGCTTATACATTGGGTTCAGTCTGTAGGGTCTTTTCCTGACAGGTCTAGCTTCAGGTTTGAGGTGTATCTTCATTTCACCTAGCTCCCATGCTATGGCTTTCATCTCTGTAAAGGTCATTGGAAATAGGTCACTGTATTCGCACAATAACTTTGTTATTCTTTCTACTATTTGTTCATCCATTTAGTCTCCAATACTTGTCATTTTAGGATTGTCATTCGTCCCAATATTAACTTTTTAAACTTTGATTGGTGCAACGAATACTTCTGGATCCATAGATGGACCTTCCACCTCTCTTTCTCCTTCAATCTCTGTAATATGAATGTTGTGCGAAATATCTTCATTTGGTGCTTCCTCTTCAACATGATAGCATGACAATAGTTCTTTGATTGTTTGTCTATTCTGTTGTTGATATTCTGTCGTGATTTCAACCTCTGGTTCATCAATAAATATCATTCCCCTCATCCTCTTCAGCGTTGAATCAATGTTGGGGTTCTCATGTTCAAATGAGAAGGTGCCTACAAAATTATGTTGTAATCCTGTCCATTCTGTAGTGCCTCTATGCTTCTCCTGGTCTATATACCAATTCTTTGGAATTCCTTCCAATGTATGGATAAAGTGATGAGGCCATTCCTCTGGTGGTGTTATCCTCCACTGTGTCTTGCACTTCTCCAAATGTTCCACTAGTGTTCCCTTCCCATCATACCTTGGCATTTTATTGCTCCACTCCTCTACACCAAATCTAATGCGCAGTATTCGTTTACATTGATCCAAGTCCTGAATTGTTTCTTTGTGTGCACCCCACCATCTTGCAGGTGTTGCTTTGAGTGCAATATCTAGGGCTAAGAGACTATGATTTTCTAATAGTTCCTCTCCATATTTTGTCAGAAATTCCTCTAAGTTATTTAACCCATGAAAGTTGGGAGGTTCTCTTATCTCTCTACCAACCCATCGTACTGCACTATCTATTCTTGCGCACATCCTTGTGGAGACTTCATGTAGTCGTTGTTGCCAATTCTCCGAACCTGTGTCTGAGTTGGAAGCACATGATGTAATGTTGCTCCAGATGAGTACCCCATATACAGTTGGGTTAACACAATCCTCTTCTTGCATGGTGGTTCTGTAAAACTGGTTTATTTCCTCTAGATCCAAACAAGTGGCCTCTACAAACCTCTCTCCCTTTGAAGGATCCAATGGTGCAATGACTCTATATTCACCTGATTCAAAAGTTATTTTTCTTGTCTTAAGGTTTATTATAGCCTCGTTATCAAATTCTAATCTGGATTTTATGAGCAGAACGAAATCAATACAGGTTATTAACAAGTGCTTAACAAAAAATAACAGAGATACAGTAAAATTGGTTTTCTATTCAATAACGAAATAAGCTGAAACTGTAAAATGCAGCAGAAACAAGCTTGCTGGAATGGTGGCGGCTTATCTCTGAGAAGAGATGTGACGACTGCGTGAATTCACAAGAAGAAGGTTACAATGAGGCTCTAAAGGCCCTTTTACAATAAGAAATAATGCCAAAAACCCTAGACATCCAAAAACCTAACCCTAGGAGATGAAGCGCCAAAAGTCATGTGGGCCCCGTTTGGGTAAGTTAGTACATCAACTTCCCGGGGTCGTAACTTTTGCATACAATCTTCGTTTTAGGCGTGTGATAGCCCGTTGGAAAGGTATCATCGAGGAGATTCATTTTGGGGGCTCAATTATGTCTTCATATATGATTAAGGAGTTCAATACTGAAAAACCTTCATTTAGGCCCTCAAAATGGCCCCGGAAGTTAAAACTACTAAAAATAGTAAATTGCCAAAAATGTCAGAAAACTGTTTTGAGCCAGTTGGAAAAGGTGGGTGGCCACCGATATCCATCTGGATCAATCCTCCCTCCTTAGGAAGCAATGGTATCCATTGCGTTGAGGTCCCCCATTAGATGAGGAAATTTCTGCTGAATTTGGCCCCGGGTGAGCCACTTGCCTTGGTGCAGGAGCTGCGCTGCTTTGACGACTCGATAAAGCTAGATCCTTTGTTGTCCAGTGCCCTTGATCTGTTTGTCCACAATATGATCATTAGATTCCTGTTGTATGCAGTCGGGGTTGAGCTCTGTTGGTGTCAGCTGTTCTGCTACTTCTGAGGTGTCCAATAATGGTGGGAAATAAGGGCAAAGGAGATCCACATTGAACACTGGGTGTAGGCCAAGGAAAGGAGGAATGTTGAGCTCAAATGAATTATCCCCCATGGTCTTGGTGATAGTGTATGGTCCATAATGGAGTGGGCAAAGCTTCCAATGGGGTCCTGTAAGGCGTTCTTTCTGCAAGTGCAACCAAACTTTGTCGCCCACCTAAAACTTATGCGGCACCCGATGTTGATCATGGCGTTGTTTGTACTTGTCATTAGACTTCTATAGGATATCCTGAACCTGTTAGCGGATGTGTTGGATCCGCTCAATGAACCAGGTGGCTTTTTCAGCTTCAGTTGGAGCAAGAGATGAGTCAGTCGAGGTGACTGCAAGGGGAGGTGCAACATCTATGGGACCCAATGGTTGGAATCCCAACCCCACTTGAAAGGGGTTGTGTCTGGTTGAGCTATGCAAGCCTCGATTGTAGCTATGTTGGACATAGGGAAGGATCTCATCCCATGTGTGAGGGTTCTTTGAATTATACATGCGAAGGATATGCACAATCATTCGATTTACAACCTTGGTTTGGCCATCTGTCTGGGGGTGGAAGGTCGTGGATTTGGTGAGCTTGGTGTCCAGCAGTGACCAGAGG
>ML791337.1:588861-611927 GCA_009831015.1 Picea engelmannii
TCTCAGCAGTCCTGCAATAAAATTCATAATGTTATTCACATTCATTGACCTTTTCCTCAAGGTCCATTTACATCACATATTCACATTTATGAGTTTGCCATAGTTCTTGGCCAGTCCAATTATTTTTACAAACTGGGGGAAACTGGGTGTTACATCTACCTCTTGTTCATCGCTTTCCAAGCCCTCTCTATCAACTATGGCTCTCTTCTTGTTATTCATTTTATATTGGTAGGGTACTCCATTGCGTGTCTTTCTAGCTTCTACCATTATCTTCTTTATCTTGAATTCCTCCATCATGATTGGGTCCATGGCCTCCTTCTTCTTTCCCTTATCCATATCTTCCTCCATTTCTTAACCTCCTATCAATGCTCCCCCCCCACAATGCATGCATGGAAGTTTTAGTTGTCTGATTCCATGGTAGTCACACCGTTGTCATACAATAAGATCTTGATTGAAGTATACAATGATCTGATGTACCTAACTATGGGTCCCTTTAGAAAATCCTGCTCTATTGCGGTGTAAGACTTTGTGGTATCTACTGCAAATTCAATGATAAATCCTACAACAATACTATCTAACCAGAAATCGACTACGCGCATAAATTTGTTATTAACTTCTTGTAACTGCGTGATCTCCCCAGGATTCCACTGCAGCTGTCTGATTCGATTTATAGGGTGGTTTCTCTTTAATATTAATAACCGCTCCTGCAACAAATGTGGGAAATCACAGAAAAATACTTCATGAAAGTCGCTAAACACATATTTGTCGAGATATTTGCGCAGAGTTAACTTAAGGTTTTTGTTATCGGGCAAACTCAAGTTCTTTTGTTTCCAACCATCTTTTGATTTGCGCATTTGTTGGGTTCCATGGCCTGAACATTCCCTTCTATACTTTCATCCTCCATGAATTTCTTCCACAGATCCCATCCACTCAATCCTATGCAGTTTCAACCGACAATGAAACCATTTGTTGGTTTTGTCTCTCTCTTCTTGGGCCGACCTAGGTTCAGATCTCAACAGGTCTCCAACAAAATCATCTAGACTATCGGTCCTCCTGGTAAACCAGAAGGCAACGCTATCCACATAGTGCATAGTGCAGTCTCAACTGAGATAGCTTTTATGGGTGACTGCATTACTCAAGTGTTTGCAGTCTAGGAATGAATGGGGATCTGTGGTTGTGTTCTTCCTTTCTTATGCATTGAACTTGATATTGATTTGAGTATTTATAGGATTCATTCATCTTTATCCTTATGCATGTATGTTGATACATCTAGTTTAATCATTCATTCATAAGCTATTCATTAAAAAAAAGTAAATAGTCAATAAAAATCACACAAAACACAAGTTTTACTGTGGTTCACCCCCTCCTAGGGCTATGTCCACAAATATTTGGCTTCTCTGCTCTTTTATTTAATCTGCTGCAAAATATGTGTTGCATGCATCACATCTTCAATAATACAATAAAGATGAGGTTAAGGAACCTATGTGAGGTGGACTAGACCACACCCGAATCCTCAACATGTGACCTAACCCTCAAATCTAATTTATTTGACTCTTTCTACAAGACCTTTTTCAATCAAATCCTCAACAATAATCCCTCTCTAACTGGCATCTCTCTTCCTAGACCTTCCTAGGTTCTTATTTATACTATCTTACAGGCTTATAGTCGTTACAATCCTTATAAAAAACCCTAACCCTATCATGGTTAGGCTTTCCTGCCTGCACACCACATTGCCTTTCCTCTTTCATGCTTCTTTTCCTTCTTTTTCTGCATGCTACTTTCTTTCCATCTGTTGCGTGCGCTCCAAAATTAGGTCTTCCTTTCCAAAATTAGGTCTTTCCCAAAATAAATATTTTCTCCAAAAATAGGCGTGCGCCCATAATAGACTTCCTTCTCAAAATAGGCATGCGTCCAACATAAGGATACAACCCCTTGATTTACAAGCTCCAACCTGAAGGAATATCCAACTCCATGTATTTTCCAGCTCCAACTGGAAGGAGCCCCCAACCCCCTAGTTTACAACCACCAACCTGAAGGAGACTTCGATATCCATCCTTGCTCCACCCTGCCACCTTGAAATATAAATGGAGAATCAACCTATCACTAAGACTATCACTGATAATCAACTTGTCACTGTCACTGATGATCAACATGTCACTGTCACTGATACTCAGCCTGTCACTGTCACTGATGATCAACCTATCACTATCACTGATACTAAACCTGTCACTGTCACTAATGATCAATCTTTTACTGTCAGTGATACTCAACCTATCATAGTAACTGTCACTGATACTGATATATCATTATCATCAAGCCAGACTCAACCTGTCACTATAACTATCATTAATACTGAAACATCATCATCATCAAGCCAGATTCAACCTATCATTGTAACTGTCACTAATATTGAAACCTCATCATCACCAAAACCATCTCCACTCACATAAATCATATGCCAAGATCACCAAGAACATATCTCAAAACATATACCCATCATCACCAAGATATGCATCAAATCATGTGCCAAGATATATGAGCCATAACATCCATAAATAATGCACCTAAGATATGCCTCAAGCATGTGCCAACATCAAGATATGCATCCAACCATATACCTTATACATGTGCCAAATATATGCCTCAAACATGTACCAAAACATCCAAGATATACCTCAAACAATATACCAAAACATGCCTCAAACCATGTACCAAAGTGTCCAAGATATACATCAACCATGTTCCAAAGGTATATGCCAAAACATCACTTCCTAAGTTTATCTAAAACACCTGTTTGAGACTAGTTTATGGATTAGTCACAAACCCTAACTTACAGCACATTTAACTCTATACTTGTAATGAATAAAGGTATGAAAATTGTAACCAATATTCTTCAATATCTTCTCTAAAATTCCTTCGAGTTTCACTACTTCAATCGTCCCCAAAAATGAGTTATGGCGGGCAAAACTTGTTGAATTCTAGCCTATTATGGAGAGAGAACTTCTACAACATGCCACACACTCAATATTTGATATTTGATTATGAAACTATCACACAAGATACTAAAGTCTATACTATTTCCAATTGAATTTGTCTCATAGAATTTGGATCCTCTATGAAGAAGTTATGACTATTTTACTCAGAACACATGTTTGAGACTAGTTACAAGACTAGTAAAAAACCCTATATTACAAAGAGTGTATCTCCAAAAGTGAAACAACCCAAAAGCTGAAATGTTTACCACAGGTACCTTGATATGTCTTCTCAACATCCTCCAAGTTTCACTATCTGAATCATTCTAGAAAAAATGTTATAGCAAAAATGGTAAGATGACCTTTAACTAACATACCTTAGAACACATCATCACAAGACTTCATATTCCCTTGGAATTTGGCCCTTCTTCACTTCATCTTCCCTCTAAAATTCACCTTATATCTCCTTGGTTACCTCAGATAAAAATAACTTTATTCGATGTCACAAATGAACTCCTAGGTGCCTTATTTATACTAGATCTGACACCCTCTTTTTAGGGCCGACTTGACCCAAATAAAATTCAATTTAATTTTTAATGATTATTCCATTGGCGCCGACTTTACCAAAAATATCCTTAATATTTATTTCAATATTCATTGCAATGGGGCCGACTTGTAACTTCTTGTTTGCAACACGTTTCAGGGGATGACTTGTAACTTTTTGTCCTTAAATCCTGAGCTTCTTCATTTCATTTTGGGGCTTCATCTTTAAGAGGTCAAATCTCTTCAACCATGAGGAACCATGTGACATACCGCCTACCATTGGAAATGTCATGAAGATGACTATCAATATATGGATTTTTTACATGCATTTTCAATGTCCTTCATGGTTTTCTTCTTCAATGAACTTCGGTCTCCATGACCAGACGATCAAGGATTCTTAACTACTCAACCACTTTGCCATTTTTCCATGACTTCTTGTAGACTTCTTCAAAGTGTCTTACCATGAGGGCCATGCTTAGAGCTATTCCATAAGGGCACCACTTTGGAGACTTCTTCAAATACACCCATTACTTGGACTTCTTCTAGAGTTGACATCCAGGGTTGACATCAATGACAATTAACTTTCCAACAATCCCCCCCCTTGTCATTGATGGAAACACTCATACTCCCCTTGTGACATTGCTTCCAATTTTTCTCATCTCATGTTTCCCTCACCCTTTGACATCTATGGAAAAGGGTAAATCTCTTTGGGGATGCTTCCCATATCTTCATGCTTATGATATTTCTCTTCCCTTTTGATATGAATGGAAAAGAGTAACCCCCCCTGCTAGTATACCTTCTCTGATCATTCTCTATTGCTTTTGTTCTTTCTCTTCCCTTTTGAAATTAAGGGTAACTCCCTCTGATGATTTCTCTCCCCTTGTCTTCTTTTGCAAGATTTTGTGTAGATCAATTTTGGGCTTCCTGTATATTCTTTATTTCCTATCTTCTGGTGCTCTTTGTCCATTGGTGCTTCCTATTACTGTAATCTACTAACATATATGAAAAGAATTCATGTTAAGGTTTCTTCATCACTTGACTTCAAGTCTTCATGTCTTGTCATCTTCACTAAACTAACATCAATGCCATAATCATCCAAGAATCTTTTCTTGATAGTATAAATCTTCCTAATGGTTTCTCTCTGTCTTGTTGTGCCTTTCATTGCTTGCCTTCCTAGCTGGTTTCACTTGTCAATACACTTTACTTCTGAGTCATATGCTTTACAAAGAGTCCATCTTTCTTTCTGCAATTCCTTCTGAGCTCATGCTTTTCATCCACTGTCATGTATCCTCTCTGGTTCATATCAAGTATTGTCTTCTTGACCTGCCAAATATCTCATGAAATCATCTCCGTCCATATGTCATAAAAAATATCCATAACTCTACTTTACAACTGCACATACTGATGACTAATCTGCAACTTCATTGTTCTAGGAGCTTCTTCAAATCTGTTGCAATTGATCAATGCGTATTCCTTCTTTTCAAGTTGAATAAAATATGTCTACTAGTCTACTTTGTCTTCAAATCAAACTCTGCAAGTCTACATAGGGATAAAATCTACTTCTTAATAAACCAATATGTCATGAGATATTCTGCACTTATGTCATTCTGAATCTTCTTTCCCAAAAACTGCAAACACATCAGACTGCCCGAAAGATAGTTCTTCAATTTGTAACTACTCCTTAATTCCCCCTCTTCAATATTCACATTGCTGGGAGTCTCCAATCCAGATGGCTTAGAAAAATAGTTGAAGCCGCCCTGCTATAGAGTCATCTTCCTCTTTGTCTGTAGATTCATCATCTTTTTGAATTCTAACATCTTCCTCTTCTCTTGTAGATTCATCATCCTCCTAAATTATGACATCTTCCTTCTTTCCTATAGATTCATCATGATCTCATACTTCTACAATTTCTATGAGTATGATCTTAGGGAGCTCTTTATTCACGTATTCTTCTTGTTCTTATTTTCTTCTGCAAGATTTATTGTATCTGATATCAGTGTTTTCCTCCATGGAAGACTTCATCATGCTTCTACAATCACAAGCTATATGTCCATAATTTTGGCATTTGTAACATTCAATATCATAGGGAGCCACATAATATTCTCTTGTTTGAACATTTCTTCCATACGCTCTGCAATCCATAGATTTATGTTCAAAGTTATTACAAGTAAAACAATAACCATAAAATAAACTTTGATAGCTGGAAGTGAATGATCGTCTTTGTGGTGTAGTCCTTCTGAATTCATGCCTTAACTGATCACGATCTTCTCCTTTCTTCATCATCTGGATCTTCATTAATTTTTTTGTTCTCTTGGCTTCTCCAAGTTTGGTTTTCAAGGAGATGATTTCTTCTTCAAGTCTTGTTTCATGTTAATTAAATTCTACTTCAAGTTCATTGAATTCCTTAGATCTTTCCTTCAGATGACTTATCGATATCTTTTCTCTCTTTTTCTCTTCTTTTAACTTGGTTTTTAAATGATCAACTTATTTGGGATTTTGAGAACTCTCCTTTAGTTTGATCAATTCTTCCTTGAGTGATTTGTTTTTCTTCCTTTCTCTTTTTAGCTCACTTAAGACGTTGATTAGTTATGCTTCAAGATCCACTTCACCTTCTTCATAATATTTGTCATTTCCTTTCCGAGTTTCCATTTCCATGAAGAGTACTCTTTCTAAATCACTATCACTATCACCATATTAATCAGATGAGGAACTGTCTTCTCTTGACTAGAAGCTTTTCTTGAGGATTTTTCTTTTATCTCCTTTCTTGTTTCCCTTTTGATATTTCTTTTATTTTTTGTGAACTTCTTCTTCATCACTATCTAAATTCTTAGCATAAGAACATTTAGAAGCAAAGTGACTAATTTTACCACAATTGAAACATTTCAAATGAAGAATACCTTTATACTTGTCAGTTCCTCTCTTCAACTTTCTTATGAAGTTGGCCATTTCTTCATCTTCTTCTAAATCATCGTTGCAGCTACAGTTTGAATTTGGATTTTGTTTATTCTTCTTTGTCTTCTTGGATGTTGTTATTGCAAGATTTCCCTCACCCCATGCAACTTGCTCAGAAGGCCTTTTCCATTTTCCTATGTAGACTTGAAGTCCCTTTTTGCAATTCCCAGAGCTAAAAAATTGTATTTTTCCACATATATGCGCCCTAACATCTATACAATATGCATATATGTAGGTTGCACCATTACAACCCATGTACATAGGGTTTTTTTCCCAACATTAAAAAATGGTGTTGGGTTTCCATGTCACGTCACGAGATCCATGATCCTTGACCTTCCATATACTATAAAGAAGGAGGAGGAAGAATTCAACTTTGAGAGCAAAGTTACTCTGAAGAAATTATTCACTTCATATTGAGTCTGCATCCCTTTATCCTTTTAAGTTTGAACACATTGTTGAGCCCCCAAGATCTTCCTTATTTGATGGAGAACCTCATTGTCTCTCTTAATGAGTTTGCCTTTGATGGAGGATTGAAGTGGTGGAGGCCCAGATGGAAGGGACTTAGTTTCTCAATTCCGAGACGTGCTAACATAGACGTTTGTCATTCATACACTTCTGTTGATCATATTTTAATAGAAATACTCTTTTCTTGTCCAATTAATGTCTTGCAAATATTTGAATTATTATTCCATGGGAATATTTGTTATGAATATTGATGGATTATGATATTATATGTACTAACTTTATATATTATCACCATATTCTTGCTTATCTTGGTTGTTGAGGACAAGTTGCAGGTATATAGCTTTGAGTCAAGTGCTCAATGATGAACTTCATCAAATGTCTAGACGAGGTAGGCTCTTTATCTTGTCTTGTTAGCATCTTTGTTTATATAGCATACTTGAGATTAGAGTTGATTTCTATAGTCATTTCCGTCTATTGTGGTTTACCCCATGCCGTAGAGTGATTTTCCTTGTAACATAATTGGCCACCATACTGGGGATTGAATCTTCTTTTCGAGGTTTGGAGTGTTTTTCTCCTTTGATTGCTCTCAGTTAGCTTGAGTTTTCTTGTCGTCTGATTTCTTGACAAACTATTTTCATTTTGAGTCTGAGTTTCTTGGCCTTATCCTTAACCTGGAAGTGTTTCAATACATATATGCGAGTTTTCCCTTGACAGACGCATACATACTCGAGCTGTTTTTCTATAGGGCACGTACATACACATTTTTTTCTTAAAGAATCGCGTACATCATCCTTGTTTGCTTGATTACCAAGTTTGGTGTTTGCTGGGTAAGTTTTGATGGTTGTTGAGTCTTCTTGGGTCTCTGTCATGATTGTTAAGTGCATGCAGAGTGATAGGAAACCTTTCTTTGGTTGAATTTTCGGGCGGTTTTTCTTTCTCATCATATTTTTCATTAGTTGTCCTTACATCTTCGGCTGGGTGTTTGCTTCTTGATATCCTACTTAGTTTGTCTCTTTTTTCTTACAATAGGGTTTATATATCAAGTTGTTGATCAGTCCTTGCATTTTCATTTCTTTATATTGAAAATAAAAAAAATATACATTTTTCATTATGGCATTTGATCTTTTGGGTTCTTATAATTGATCTTGATACATGTATGGAAATATTGCATCTTATTTGAAATTGCAGAGTTGAATTGAAAGTTGCATTTTTGAAAAGCTTATCATTTATTGAGAATTGAAGTTAGGACTTTGCATTATATTCATATTCATTTCTTTCACTTGCTGAGTCATAACATCATCAGTTTCACAACCACATCTTTTGAATAAACAAAGCCACTAAAATTAATGCTGATAAATTTAAAATCGATTAGAAACGATTTTATTTTTCACAGTGCATAGACTAGCTTAAGATATAGAGCCTTGGAATAGGATTTTATGAGTAAACTTCTCCAAGGCTATTAAACTCAACATATGTGTTCGACTAAGGGAGTGGTGAAATCCATTATATAATTAGTGACGTTAGGAGGCTCTGCTCACACTGGAGTTAAGCACAAGGTTACACGAAGTTGGTTGAAGAGATATCCCTCTAATACCTTCTTAGAGTAAGAGATATTTCTGGGTATCTATTTGTATATGGGGGTCTTGCTAGTGCCTTTACCTCTGTAAGAGGCGATGCTTTCAAGATTTCGGGCTTTGTTACCCTACCCATATGGTGGATCTGACTTATGACTATTCTCTCGTGCATTGGTTATATCGTGGTGGATTTAGTTGCTTGACATAGGTAGCCACATAGGTTACTTGCAGGGGTTATTCTGCAGGTGCCCTAGGTCAGATAAGGGTCAGACAACACACAACCTTTATGGAGGATTACCTCTCCGGGGGGATCTAAACGATTGTGCTGTTAAGCCCATGAGGGCCCTTATAACTGATTTTGATACCTTCAATCTTTTGAAGGGAGTCTCATGCCCCTCTTGGGCGAGGCATACCTACTTTAGTGAGGGAGGCCCCTTTCAGCCACTATATCTTGTTTGTGTGCATATTGGATTTTTGTTTATTTTGGTGTGCTCTTTGATTGTTAGTTGGCATTATGATTTTTTATTGCGTTATGAGTTTTCATTTCTGTGGTTAGTGGAGCCCCCATGACTCCCTCAGTTAGCGCTACCCAACCCATGTTTTTTTCTCATCATGGAGATGAATCCTTTTGTATTTTCGAGTGGTACGCTGAATCATGATACTCAGCCAATACCTTGGGCCTCTAATCATTTTTCTCATGGTATGCCAAAGATGTCTTCGCACTTGCCATCCTCTGTCTCATCGCCTTATGTGAATCTTAGTTTTGGGTCCGGAGGCATGATGCCTCCTTTTTCTACCTTTTTGTTTGGTGGGAGTCATATCCCTCAACCAAATCGTATGGTAGGAGGTTGGAATATTCCTTCCCAAGGATCCAATCCTAGCTTCACTTTTTCAGGAGCAAGTGCTCAAATGGGCGATCATCCTACTTATTATAGCCCGTCCATCTATCCTTCTTCCGCTATGATGGTTCCTATGAACGCTTTTTCCATGGAGGACCTCCATCTGTCCTCTAGTGTTTCATCTAGGGGGAGTTAGTTTTATAGTATGGGAAACCCCCTTCATGAAGTTCCTTGGTATGGGGGAAAAATATATCCTCACATGATTAACCCTTGTTATGTCGCTTTCTCTTCGCAAGCGGCTTCCTCGGCGACAATGCCCTTATACCCCTTTATGAATCAGTTTGTAGGAGGATACTATCTGTTGGACAGGGCCATGGTGTATACCATATCCCTTCCTAGCCTGCAATCTCTCAAAACCAGTATTTCTCGAAACCTTGGTCTCAAATGCTGCAACTAACCGCTGCAAATCCAGTCACTGCAAGTCATACTGGCATTATATCACCAACCTCTGTTAGTCATGTTGGAGATTGGTCAACAACCTCTGCAAGTCATGTTGAAAACCAGCTGCCAGCCATTGTAAGTCATGTTGGGGGCATTCATACGATTGAGAAGCCTCGACGTATGGGATGTGTTGAAAACCAGCTGCTAGCCATTGTAAGTCATGCTGGGGGCATTCATACGATTGAGAAGCCTCGATGTATGGGATGTAAGCCCAACTTGCTTTGTAGGATTTTCAAAGGGAATCACCTTACTCATATGTGCCTTGCTACTGCCATGGTACATGAAGCACAGTCCTTGTCTGATAGCCCTTCGGGTTCTGAGTTGTCTTTGGTTTCCAAACATCTCGTTCCTTCTTTGACTAATACAAGGGTCGTTCTGATGCAATATTCGGCCGACACCACTCCTATTTTTAGGAGTGAGGCGTCTTTCGACCATGTCATTAACATTTCTAGTCCTGTATCTTCTAAACAAGGGAGCATTCCACTCTCTCCGAGTATGCTCCCTTGAAGTCCCAGGGAGGTTTCCTTTGACTGGAATGTTCTTGTGGAGCATCACCTTGCTTCTTCTACACCCTTCCAGATAAGGGGCATTCTTCAATATATTGTAGAAAAGGTAACCTCTGCAAGAATTTTATCCTCGTTGACTTGGAAAGATTTGTGTTTTCCCAAGCTTGTGTTAGCTATCTGTGAGTTGTTGAATTTCCACATAAGTCCCGCACGAGAGCCTTAGCCTCCCCCATGATATGTTTACTAGAAAAACATCACCGAGTCTTGGTTAATCTCTTTTCCAACTCTATTAAAAAAGTGAAAAGATTGCCGAGTGAACTTTTCTCTTTCACACTCGTTAATTGGATTGTAAAGGACGTCTATTTGGTGTAAGTTTAATCCTTTTTCAGAACAAGTAGAATAATTTTGAAAAAGGAATACTCTAGTCACTAGTGGCTAGAAGAATTCTCCTGGGTATTGTTTTATACTTTTTCGGGCCTAGGGGACTAAATTTACGAAAAAGGACATTCTTTGGCATTAAGTTGTAATTTCATTCCATTATCCTACTTGCAGTATTGAGCCTATTATCGGTTCCCACTTTCTCATTATAAGCCTATTATCTCAACAGTTTGCATCATCAACCAAGCAAAGCCTTGTTTATATCCTTTTCATCTTGACACCCTGTACCCTACGAGGAAACATTCCCCCGAGTGACCGTATCCTACATGCGCCTCCTTGCATTGAGCATAGGTATGTTCCACCCTTGGAGCTATTTTCTTATTCGTGACACTCATTTCCTCCTCTATATCATAACATTCATTTGCCTATGAAAAAACAAAAAAAATATGGGTGGGAAAAGAATATTATCTCATGTTGGAAACAGTCGTGTCACCTTTGAATAGAGCACAAACTTTTGAGTCCACTTGTCATCCAAAGTTTGGGTTAATCATGACCTTAGGAAGCTGAGCTCATTACTTAGAGTTTACTTTTCCGACTGGTTACTCTTCCAGTCCCTATGGAGATTTTGATTGGTGCCTCCTGCATCAAAAAGTTTCATCATTGATTATGTGCTGCCAGAGTCCTCCATATATCTCATGCTCTTGTTCAAAGCATGTCTATAAGCCCGTGTTGAACATTTTTCATAATTATTGACTTTGCATGTCATCCATACCCCCAGTGTGTCTCAAAGTTACATGAAGCAGTAGTCCTACCATGCACCCTGATCCTACTTTCGTTATGGGTAGGTAACCTTGAACCCAATAGTCGACATCTCCGCATTGGTCACTGATTGGGGGGTTTCCCTTGTGTTCGACGATAAGAAATCTATTCACACATTGGGATTCATGCAGTGTCTTGGATGCCATTAGCATTATTGGTGGTTTCCTTGCCTTTGTTGGCATTTTCCCTTATTGGATGATATTCAGAGGGTCTTTTTCATTCACTTCTTTCATTTGGTGCATGCGAAAGATGCACAGGGTTGTTGGTTCATGAACATGTTCTTTGTCAGACTTCCTCCAAATCATTAAGCTACTGCTTTGTAACTCATGCTAAATGATGAGAGATTCCTTAATGGTCTCCTTTCAGCAGGTCTCCTTCCATCGATTTCAACTCATCTATTATGGAAACGAGGCCTAGAGTCATATGAGTACCTAGAGGCTTGCAATCATCAGTGGCAGGTTCTCTCGCCATCGACATTCGGGAATACATCAATGTCTCATGATTGATAGATTATTCAAGTGTTCAACCTCAACCCCTTTATTCACACTTGTAAGAATGTACTTAGTTCCTTGATACTTACTTTCATTACCGGTAGGTTGTCTCGCGTTTTTTAACGATATACCTTAATATCCGGTAATCAAACGAAGTCTCATTGTGTTCAACCTCAACTCCTTTATTCACATGATGTAGACTTGCACCTTTGGCGGATCATGTAGAAGACTTGAAGACATCAGTTTATAGTCACAAATTTCCTGAGCTATTGATATCATTCATTGCACCAATACCTATATGACTTCAGTGATCATGGGAGATCATATTGTACTCCATTGTTTACAAATATCTTCAAATTGATTTTGAGACTAGTTTTCATTAGGCCTTGTTCGTGACTATGACAACCTATGACAT
The DNA here is from genome assembly GCA_009831015.1 of Picea engelmannii. NCBI lineage: Eukaryota > Viridiplantae > Streptophyta > Pinopsida > Pinales > Pinaceae > Picea > Picea engelmannii. The sequence continues at coordinate 601,317 of ML791337.1, forward strand.
GTATCTAATTTTGTATTACCTATGCATGGCTATGAACAACCATTTGGTATGTTTCTACATGGATTTGCAGTGTAATTCAAATTGGCATACATGTGCACATAGTCATTATGGATTGCAATATTCTTATGAGCAACTAGTTCGTCCAGCTGGGTATCCATTACTCCACTTCTGGGAATTATAATGTATTTTGACCATCGCAGATACTCCTTTGACCTCACACATTAGGGGGAATCTGTTATAGCAAGATTTTCCTCACCCCATGCAACTTGTTCAGAAGGCCTTTTCCATTTCCCTATGCATACTTGAAGTCCCTTTTTGCAATTCCCAAAGCTAATTTTTTTTATTTTTCCACATATACGCGCCCTAACAACTATACAACATGTGTATACATAGGTTGTACCATTGCATCCCGTGTACATCAGGTTTTTTGCCAAAAATCAAAAAATGGTGTCAGGTTTCCATGTCATGTCATGAGATCCATGATCCTTGACCTTCCATATACTGGAAACATTTCGACTCGATGCTTCGGTTCCATTTGAAGGCTATAAATGGACCATCTCCAAGCTGTGGAAGAAGGGGGAAGAATTCAACTTTGAGAGAAAAGTTACTCTGGAGAAATTATTCACTTCATATTGAGTCTGCATCCCTTTGTCCTTTTAAGTCTGAACACATTGATCATCCCCCAAGCTCTTCCCTATTTGATGGAGAACCTCATTGTCTCTCTTATATGAGATTGACTTTGATGGAGGATTGAATTGGTGGAGGCCCAACTGGAAGGGACTTAGTTTCTCAGTTCCGAGACGTGCCGACATGGAAGCTTATCATTCATACACTTCTGTTGATCATATTTTAATAGAAATACTCTTTTCCCGTCCAATTAATGTATTGAAAATTTTTGAATTGTTATTCCATGGGGATATTTTTTTTTATGAATATTGATGGATTATGCTATTATATGTTCTAACTTTATATATTATCACCCTATGCTTGCGTATCTTGGTTGTTGAGGACAAGTTGTAGGTATATAGATTTGAGTCAAGTGCTCAACGATGGACTTCATTGAACGTCCAAATGAGGTAGGCTCTTTATCTTGTCTTGTTAGTATCTTTTTTTATATAGCATACTTGAGATTAGAGTTGATTTCTGCATTCATTTCCATCTATTGTGGTTTACCCCATGCCATAGAGTGATTTTCCTCATAACAAATGCCTTGAAATCTACTTCCTTCTTGGGTGGATTATCCTACTCTGTTCTCATTTCATAAGCTGTAAGGATTCCATGTAACTCGTCCATGCTCAACGTAGCAAGATCTGCTCTTTCTTCCAAGGATGAAATCTTAGGATCAAATCTCATTGGAAGAGACCTTAGTACTTTTTGAACAATTACTGGTTCTTTAATTTCTTCTCCCAATCCTTTAATAACATTTACTATTTCATCAACTCGTAGAAAGTAAGCTGCAATATCTTCATCTTCCTTCATCTTCAGTTATTCAAATTTACCTCTATAGGTTTGAATCTTGGCCCCTTTTACTTTGGCATCTCCTTTGTAAATATTTTGAAGTTTGTCCCAAAGATCCTTTGCAGTATCACAATGCATAACTTTGACAAATACTAAATCAACCAGACTAACCATAATATTACTTTTAGCCTTCGAATTGTTTTCATTGAGTTTCTTTCCATATTTTTCCATTGGAGGAGTGGCAGGTGTCATATATTCGTCTACTACTGCTTGCCAGACATCAAATCTTTGTGCATGTAAAAATGTTTTCATCCTTTTATTCCATAAGGTATAATTATGATCATAAAACATTTACGCTCCATTATTAGTGCAATCCATGATCCACCTTCTAGTGGTTAGATCATTTTTTATGGAAACTGCTCTGATACCAATTGTTGGAATATTCACCAATACTCAGAGGGGGGGGGGGTTGAATCAATATTGAGCACTTTTTACCACTTTTAATAAGAACATGTAATCTTCAACTTATCACTTTTGATTGCTTTCAATATATCATTAACAATTCCATTCAACAATGCATAACACATAACCACAAATACACAGTACACCAAAATTCTACGTGGAAACCCAAAAGAGAGAAAACCAAGGAATGCTTTCTTATATATCAAAATATTACATTCATAGGAAGAACCAACTTCCAAATTCTCCAGCACCAACTGGAAGGAGGCTCCAACCCCCTAATTTACAAGCTCCAACCTAAAGGAAGCTCCAACTCCTTATATTCTCCAGCTCCAACTCGAAGGAAGCTACAACCCCCTAGTTTACAGGTACCAACATGAAGGAGATTTCAATCTCCTGCCTTGCACCACCCTGCTGCCTGAAATATAAATGGAGACTCAACATGTCACCGATAATAAAATTGTCACTGTCACTGATACTCAACCTATCACTGTCACTGTCATTAATACTGATACATCATTATCATCAAGCTAGACTCAACCTATCACTTTAATTGTCACTAATAATGAAACGTCATCATAATCATGCCAGACTCAACTTGTCACTATAACTGTCACTGATATTGAAACCTCATCATCACCAAAACCAGATCCACTCACATAAATCATATGCCAAGATCACCAAGAACATATCTCAAAACATAAACCCAAAATCACCAATATATGCATCAAATCATGTGCCAAGATATATGAGCCATAACATCCATAAACCATGTACCAAAGATATGCCTCAAGCATGTGCCAACATCAAGATGTGCATCCAACCATATACCTTATACATGTGCCAAATATATGCCTTAAACATGTACCGAAACATCCAATATATATCTCAAACAATAGACCAACACATGCCTCAAACTATGTACCAAAGTGTCCAAGATATACCTCAACCATGTGCCAAAACATCACTTCTTAAGTTTATTTCAAACACATGTTTGGGACTAGTTTCTGGATTAGTTACAAACCCTAACTTACAACAAGTATAACTATGTATATGTAATGAATAAAGGATAAAACGTGTACCCAATATTCTTCAATATCTTATCTGAAATTCCTCCACGTTTCAGTCCTTGAAAAAAGAGTTATAGCGAAAATGACAGACCTTGTTGAATTCTGGCCTATTTTGGAGAGCGAACTTGTACAACATACCACACACTCAATATTTGATATATAACTATGAAACTAGCACACAATATACTAAATAATATACTATTTCCAATTAAATTTGTCTCATAGAATTTGGATCTTCTATGAAGAAGTTATGATTGTTTTACTTGAAACACCTATTCGAGACTAGTTACAGGACTAGTAAAAAGACTATATTCAACATAGTGTATCTCCAAAAGTAAATAGACCCAAAAGTTGAAACTTTTACCATAGTTACCTTGATATGTCTTCTCAATAACCTCCAAGTTTCACTATCTGAATCATTCTAAGAAAAATGTTATAGTGAAAATGGTAATATGACCTTTAAATAACATACCTTAGAACACATCATCACAAGAATTCATCTTCCCTTGGAATTTCGCCCTTCTTCACTTCATAGTCCCTCTATAATTATCCTTTGAGCTCCTTGGTTACCTCAAATAAAAATCACTTGAGTTGATGCCACAAATGAACTCCTAGGTTCCTTGTTTATACTAGATCTGACACCCTCTTTTTAGGGCCAACTTGACCCAAATAAAAGTCAATTTAATTTTTATGATTATTCCATTTTACCAACAATATTTTTAATATTCATTGCAATGGGGCCCACTTGTAACTTATTTTTTGCAACACTTTTTAGGGGCTGACTTGTAACTTTTTGTCCTTAGATCCAGGGCTTCATCTTTAAGACTAAAAGTATCCTCAACCGTGAGGAACCACGTGACGTACCAACTATTGTTGGAAACACCATGATGAGGAATATCAATCTGTGGATGTATTACATGCATTTTCAATGTTCTTCGTGGTATTCTTCTTCAATCAACTTTGAGCTCCATGACCACACCGTCAGGGCTTCTTAACTACTTAGCCACTTAGCCATTTTTCCAGGGATTCTTGTAGACTTCTTCAAAGCATATTTCCTTGAGGGCCATGCTTAGAGCTACACCATAAGGAGACCACTTTGGAGACTTCTTAAAATACACCCATTACTTGGACTTCTTCTAGAGTTGACATCTAGGGTTGACGTCAATGACAACTAACTTTCCATAAGGACATACATAAGTACCTCATGTAAAAAATTTAGATGTTGGTTCAATGTACTTTCGAATATATGATTTGTGGAAGTTAGGGTTTCTGAATGGTCCTGAGATCAATTTAAAATAGGTCAATTTGGAATTTTCACTATAACTTATTTTCTGGGACTCTTTAGATTGCAATTTTTTTATAGAGTAAAGGAGACATATAGAAGTATCTCAAGTAAAAATTTCAGATGTTGGTTTGTTGTACTTTCTTTGATATTCTCCCTGTAATTTAGAGTTCCTAAATGCTCCTGAAATCAATTTCAAACAGGTCAGTTTGGCATTTTCACTATAACTTATTTTTTGGGACTCTTTAGACTATGAAAATTTCATAAAACACAGGAGACATAAAAAAGTACCTCAAGTAAAAATTTCAAAATCAGATTTGAAAAATTGGATATGTGGCATGCTATACAAGTTTTTTCTTGGGAAGAGGTCCAAAACATCAAGCTTTTAGAAAGTTACCATTTGGAAATTCAAATTTTGGTCAGACCTGGTAAAGGTAGAAATAGTGAGCATACCTAGTGAAGGAAGAAGCAATGAGTAGACCCAGTGAAGGCAAAAGCAACGAGTAGTCCTGGTGAAGGCATAAGTAGCAAGCAAACTCGATGAAGGTTGGTGCCCCTCAATCAAATAGATTGGTGTCTCTTGTTAAATTGGTGCTTAGTGGTGGGGATTTGTGTCGATGAAGATATGTAAGAGTAGGTTGGTGCCTACCAGGATTTGTACCAATGGAGATTGGTGTCTCTAGCAGGTTGGTGCCTATAAATATTTTTAACAATAGGTTGGTGCCTATAAATATTTTTAACAATAGGTTGGTGCCTAAAAAGAATTATAAAGATAATTTTTGTGGTTTTCTCCCAAGAATTATGTGATTATTTTCTTAAGGTCGATGAATGTTTGAAAAAGTAAAAACAAATGGTCTTATATTGATTCATCCCCTCCCTCCTTTCAGTATAAGTGTGTTATCAACAATTGGTATCAGAGCAAGTTCCTTTAGAAACAATCTAACTAATGGAAGGTAGATCTCGAGAGCACACATGGTTGTTCAAGAAGGTTTCTCCACAAACATGGCATCATTGTTTGAAGGAACAAACTATTCCTCCTGGAGCATAAGGATGCAAACCTATTTAATGGATCTTGGTTTTTATATTTGGAAATCATTCGTGACTGGTTATATAGCCCAAACAACTCCATCAACAAGTGCTTCCAGGAATAATCCTAGTGAAAATAATGCAAATTCCATGAATTCCATCTTGTGCGGTCTATTAGAATCCAAGTTTGTCAAGGTAATTCATTGTGAATAAGAAAAATAAATCTGTGACAAGCTTGAAAATATCTATGAAGGTGATAACAAGGTTACGAAGGAAAAGCTCCAAACTCTTAGAAGGGAGTTCAAGAGTTTGAAAATGAAAGACGAAGAAAATGTTACAACCTATCTCCTTCACGTGGACAAAATTGTCAACACTATCAGAGGACTTGGTGAAAAATTTGAAGAACCGATGATTGTACAAAATGTGTTAAGGTCACTGCCCTTAATATTTGATTTCAAAGTCTCTATCATTGAAGAAATGAAGGATCATGATAAATTTAAAATGAATGAATTACATGGGATCCTCAGGGTGTATGAAATGAGGACAGAAAAAGAAAAACCATCAAAGAGAGAAGCAACCTTCAAAGCTTCAAAGAAGACAAAGAACATAGAGCACGAATCAAGCGATAGATTCGATGATGAATTTGATTCCACGGAAGCCCATTTTCTGAGGAAACTCAAGAAAGGTTCTGTAAAATATAAAGGTAATATGCCCTTCAAATGTTTTAAATGTGGAAATGTAGGAAATTTTGCCGATAAGTGTCCATATGCAAAGGATGAAAGTAGTGTTGATGAAGAAGACAATAATGTAAATAAAGGGAGAGAATATCACCAACACAAAGATAACCAAAAATAGGACAAGCATGAAAGAGTCGAATAAGCTAGAGTTGAGGGTTAGGTCACAAGCTGAGGATCTGGGTGTGATCTAGTCCACCTCAAAGAGGTTCCTTAACCTCATCTTGATTGTATTATAGAAGATGTAATGCGTGCAACGTAGATTTTGCAGCAGATTAAATAAAAGAGTAGAGAAGCCAAATATTTGTGGATGTAGCCCCAGGAGTGGGTGAACCACGGTAAAACTTGTGTTTTGTGTGGTATTTATTGACTATTTACTTTATGTTAATGAATAGATTATGAATGAATGATTAAACTAGATGTATCAGCATGCATGCATGAGGCTAAAGATGAATGAATCCTAGAAATATGCAAATCAATAACAAGGTTAATGCATAATGAAGGAAGAACACAACCATATATCCCCATAAAAGCTATCTCGGGTGAGACTGCGTGATGCACTCTATGCGCAGCATTGCCTTCTGGTTTACCAAGAGGGCCGATAGTTTAGATGGTTTTGTTGGCGACATGTTAAGATCTGAACCTGGATCAGCCCAAGAAGAAAGAGAGACAAAGCCAACATCTTCTTCCAATTGGAGCTGGAGAATTCATAGATTTGTAGCTTTCTTCAGGTTGGAGCCTGTAAACAAGGCGTCAGAGCCTCCTTCCAGTTGATGCTAGAGAATTAGAAGTTGATACTTCCTATGAACGTAATATTTTGATATATAAGAAAGCATTATGTGGTTTTCTCCCATTTGGGTTTCCACGTAAAATTTTGGTGTGTTGTGTATTTGTGGTTATATGTTGTGCATTGTTGAATGGAATCATTAATGATATATTGAATGAAATGATAAGTGATAAATTGATTGATAAGTTGAAGATTACATGTTTTGATTAAAAGTGGTAAAAGGTGTTCAATATTGATTCACCTCCCCCACTCAGTATTGGTGAATATTCCAACATGTATCCTTTGTTTTGTAAAAAATTCATAGTCTGAAGAGTCCAAGAAAAGCAATTATAGTGAATATGTCAAACTGGCATGTTTGAAACTAATTTCAGGAGCATTCAGGAATTGTAACTTCTATATATCTTCAAAATTATATCAAACCAACATAAGAAATTTTTACCACATGCACCCTGAGATCTCTCCTCCATATCTTCAAAATTTCAAGGTCTGAAACATCCCATAACATAAGTTATCACGAAAATGCCAAGCTGGCATGAAATCGATTTCACAACTCTTCCCTCTTGGAATGATATTCAATTTTTTTCTCATCCATTTTTCACACACACACTTTCTCTGAATACTTTCTCTTTTTATACTTTTTTCATAACCCTTCATGAAGGTACATGGGAAAATACCCAAACCCATGGGTTTGAAACCCCCATTTCAGTTTTGACTTTTTCACGTGCACCCGTTTATAATATACTTGTAAACCTATATATATAAATCAATATTGGAAATGTTGTGTGTACTTGAAAAGACTTAATATAACATTAATGACAACATTAATCCTTTGACATCAATAACAATAATTCCAACATTCACAAAAAAAACTTATTGTAGCAGATGAATGAAACTCGCGTTATTTCACTGGGTGCCATTAATTTCTCGTGCTGTGAGTTTAATTCATTTAGTCGGGAAATCAAATTTGAAGTGAAAACCATTGATTAAAAAAGGTTTGAATAATGGATGGTATGTCTAATCTAGAAATAAGGTATCAAGATGGGCAGATAATGCAAAGTAAATTAAAAACTTGGATCCATATGCTAGGTCGGATGACATGTAGGATACCATGATAGATGCCACGTCAATTTAACGCATCGACTAGGTGCTAGTAAGCGGATGATGTGGCATCAAATGTTGAGTGGGTGGTTACAAGTCCATATTCTGAGTGTCCAAAATAAATATTGGATGTACGTATACCACATAAGATGCCACGTCAAATCAAGATAACATGTGGAGGGATTTAGGAGGGAAACAATTTCAAGTAGACATGTGGAAAACTACGATTGGAATCCATAAAGGCCTTCAATCCGGAATCCATAATTTTGGATAAATGAATGAAATATAGAAGATTTGGATGTCCGGATATATGAAATAAACATAATGTAAATATAATTACAAAAACTTAGATATCAAATGAGAGGATATGACGTATTGAATCAAAGCAATCCTAAACCTTGATCGAACGAGCAAGACAACCCCTAACCATTGATTTTCCCTTTGAATAGCTCCAACATTTGATTTACATGTCTCCCTTTTTATTTATCCCATATACACTCGCATGAATGCATCGTGATAAGTTTATAATGCTTAAGACTCCCAACAAGGTTTGTGTGTGAAACTGAGGGAATTACAGAACCCTGAGCACATGATAAATGTTTGGTTGTTACCACATAAGCAAATCTGAAATCTAGGATAAGATGGGTGAGTTATGAAGCAAGCTAAAACAAAAAGGAGGATTTCGGACGACATGTCGATTTAACACATACAATGCTATGTCATATGCCATGTCAGATTAAAATGACATGTAAGGTTTGTGGCCAGAGGAAGGAAAGTGTTTCAGGTGGACAATTGGCTAACTCTAATTGGACTTTGTAAATGCTTGAATCCAGAATCTAGGATTTAAATAAATGCATAATACATTAAAGTCCAAATGTCAAGATTCCAAATATCTGGGATTAAAATTAATTCTAGACCCAAATCCGCCATATGGAATAAATGTGATGTGAAGAGATTACAAATAAATTGAAAACTTGGATCTAGATGCATAGGACAAGCCAAATGAAGTCAAATTGTCCTATTTGTTTCTAGCATAGGTGAAGATAGATCCAGGTCGTTCATTAAAATAAGCAAAAATCTTCCTCGGGATGTAATTACAGCTAATAAAATTTGGGATCCAAAATACTTGAAAATCAAAGAATGAAACAATGTTTGTATTATGGATATACATTAAATTTGAGGTTTCCAATGGTTAGCAATCAAAAATAATAACCCAGGTAAACATTTTGAATGGTTAGGGGTAATAGATTTTGGGTTTACTCTACACATCAAGCCAACAAAATGAGATTTCAATAAAAATTCAAAGTAAATACAAATAATCCCATACATCAACGAAAACAAGAAATTGAATTAGTTCTTAACCTATTTAAAAAACATTTCACCAAACCTCTTGCAAATCTTAGATAAGGATCAAAATCATAAGATCGAAAAATGAAAATTGGATATATACAAAACGATCTCAACCAAAGCAACATGGAAAATGAATATATACAGTAAATACCTCTAAACAATAGGTTAAATAATAAAATCAAAATTTAGTGGGGGGGCTTTATATTTTAGTAAAAAGAAAAAGGGGAGGTTGTTATAGGCTCAATAACTGGCGACTCAGTAGAAGAAACAATTATCACTGCCAATATATTAATTTAGAGTATTTTCTTCATATAATTTTAAAGATAAATTCAAAACTTAGAGGATTCTCGAATAGTTATGTGTCCTTCATTGATGCCCAATATCTTAAAGAATATGAATCACCAATTTTAAGTACTAGTAATTTAACATACCATTTTCATAGAGAACAATAAATAGAGTTTATTTCTTTGGAAAGACAATTAGTTTCATATCAGTTGTGGATTTAACTTGAGGGTCATCACTTTTATAGTGAACTTGTAACATTTTCATAAGTGTGTTCCTCGTCTCTCGTTTACCCAACATTGATTCAATGTCCGTGAGCATCCATAGCCTTGACGAAGTTTCCTTAGTATCATACAAGCATAGCCCCGTTGTCAGCAAGCATCCATAGCCCCGACAAGTTTACTTGTACTTCCCGCACAAATCTAGGTGCTTTTAACTTCCTATTATTTTACATTATGCTCACCCTTTTTTTATTTGTATATAAGTATTACATATGCAATTGGGTGTATAGAAAGTATGGTGATACAAGAGTTGCTTAGATTTGCTTGGGAATTTATTTGTGCTTAAAGATTTGGCCCCTAGGTTTTCCCACAATTTCCAATCCTAACCAATGTCAATTTATTAATGTGGGATAGATGGAACTCATAAAAAAATGGTCGATAAATACTTTCCTTAAAATCAGTATTACATTATATTTATGTAAAGCAACAAAGTTCATCCACAACTATAAGTTAATATCCAAAAAGTAAGAATTTATAAGAAATTATTTAGATAGAACAACCCTTTATGATTTATGACTTTAAGGAATATTCCCAATGTGATATCAGAGTCAAACTTACTACAACATCTTAAAATATTTGTAGATAAAATCTAAAACCTAGAAATAGAATAAAATTAAAGCAAAACCAAAAAATAACAATTTAATAATAAAAAGATAAATTCATAAGAAAATGAAGAATAAGAAAAAGAAATGAAGTAACCAAAACAAATTTCTTCAATGTACATGATTAACAATTACCACCACTAGTAGGTGATTATGAAAAATATTTCTTTAAAATTTGACCA
>ML791337.1:620549-644698 GCA_009831015.1 Picea engelmannii
GCTTTCTTGCCATCTGTTGCGCATGCTCTAAAATTAGGTCTTTCCCAAAATAGATATTTTCTCCAAAAATAGGTCTGCGCCCAGAATATACTTCCTTCTCAAAATAGGCATGTGCCCAATAGGCCCCCAACACTGACATGTGGCTCGTCTTGAGCCACTTAGGTGGTGCACGCTCCCTGTACTTCCTTGTCCAAACTGTGAAACTTTTTTGCGAGTTCCTTTCCTTTTTGCCTCATCTATGCAACTTTTCCTATTAGTGCCTCTATTGTCTGTGCTGTTATCTCCTTCTGCATTAATTCTGCACCCTTTGACTGTGCTTGTGCCATACTTGTCTTCTCTTCCTCCAACTGCACAATCATCTGTGTTGCTTGTTCTTGGAGGGGTTCCAATTCATCTTGTCTTTCTTGATTATTTTTCTACGCTATTTTCAACTCTATTTGCAGAGTCTTCATTTCTTGAGTGCTCTTCAAGCACTCCATGATACTCATTGTTTTCTGTTGTTGCTTTAGCTTCTGTATGGAAATGCTGATTCTATCCTCTTGTTGGTCCCACTATTGGACCTTTTCATCTTCTTCTAGAATAGTCCATATCCACGCGGTTCCGTCGAACAAATATTCTACTTCCCTTGCTTCTTTTTCCATCTGCACTATCTGGAGTGTGGATTGTTGTTCTCTCTGTTCTCAAACCTCTAGAGGAATCGTAGGATTAAGCCTTTCTTTGAGATCCTCAATTTCCTGCTTATATTTTTCAATTGTTTGTGAAATCATGTTGATCTTCTCCTCTGCACTCCTCTTAGGTGCTTGCGCACTGTCTGAGATGCCATCATATACCGTTGTTAATCCCTGTTCTAGTTTATCTGCGCGTTCTTTCTCCTCCTCTTTCCCCGAGGTCAGTTGGTCACATGTGATTTGTAACATTTCAATGACTCCTCTACCCATCTCCAAGTTGGCTGCATCCACACGGGCCTTGGATTACACTTATTGCATTATGTTGACTTAGAGTCCGTATAGTGCCTTGGTGGGTATTTGTGCCATGAAAACTTCAAATTTCTCCACGTCTCCCATGAGTTTCTGTGCAGTATCCTCATCCATTCTTATCATTTGGTGCGTGACTGTAAATGTCTCCCTACCTTGTACTATAATTTGTACTGGCTCCTCTCCTTCTTTCTGCACAGGGGGTCGCTGCGTCTTTTCCTGTTGCTGTGTTGTGGCTCGTGGTATTGCTTGGCTCCATACTTGTTGTAGAGTTTCATGGAATTTGATGAGCTTGGCCATGATCCCTTCTCTTTGTGCCTCTGCAATACATACCACTTATTCCCCCTGTCTTGGACATTGTTCGCAACTAACTTTGCATCATCCTTTTTCAGGGTGATGACTGGGTCTTCCGTGATGTACTTCCTCTTTTTGCGTGCCTCTTCTACCCGCACTGGCTTCCTTGTTGTCTGTGAGGGTTGTGCCTCACTTGTTGTACCCTAGACCCTCTCTTCCCCAACCTGTGATGTATCCCCCTTTCTGGCATGTGGCTGGTTCCCTATCCTTGTTGTTGTTGTTGTCTTCCTTGGTCTTTTCGGCACTGCATTGCTTCCGGATGGTTGATTCCGCATTGCAGCCTTTCTAGTGTTATCGGCTAGGCTATTTGTTCTTTCTTTGGAACCTGCTTCATCCTTTTCCTTAGGCCTAGAGGATTTTTCCACGACTGGCCTTGTTGTTGGTTTTGTTACTGGTAGTTGCCACTACACAGGCCAGTCTTTGACCATCAAGTCAACTTCTTCCTTGGTGACACAATATTTCATTTCTAGCCACGCCTTATTTGGATCCCTTGCGGCCTAGATCCACATGTGGTGCTTGGATGGCTTGAACTTGGTTATCCCTTCTGTCTCTTGGATTACCTCCACAAGTATGCGCCACACATTAGTTGTGCATTATTGTATCTTTTCCAACAATATTGCAAAAACCATGTTTTTTGCTTGTTGAGTTTTGTTATCCTTGGCATGCCAGAGGGAGTCATATCTGGACACATAACATTTCCCTTTCCTATCCAGGAAAGCTGATAACTTTGGTTCCTACCATCCTGCAAACGCTATAAGAATGATCATCCAGGAGTAATGGAATTGGGTTCCATTATCCCGCGCATCTCTACAATCCACCAAAAATTGGTTCATCAGGTATGGTGCCGAGCTGAACATAACTCCTTTCTTGCACTGGACTACAACAATAAATCCTATTGACACTTCTTCTGTTCGACATTTCCTCAATAACTTGCAAGCCATAAGCTTGTTGGCGAACCTTGTCGCATTGTCCTTAATATCCTTGAGCACAATGCCCCTATTACCCCGACTGGTGCCAAACCGTGCTTTAACCAGCTCTGGGATTTCCTTCTCATCCACCTTGTTATCCAAGTATTTCTATGGATGTGCGCCGAATGTAGGTAATCTTGTGATTTTGGCAATCAGTGTCACATCCAGTTGTACTAGCCTACACATCCACATGATGCCTCCATGTACGCAGGCGACTAGTTATTTGACGCAAAGCCCGATGTTTTTACCATGCCTGAAGTGCGGTATATCCAACAAGTTCATTATGCCAGAGTTGTACATCCCATTGTCCACTACGCGGGCTCCATTATTGGTTTACCCAGGGGTCCAATTTACCCTGTGTTTGACAAGTAAATCTCTTTGGCCAAATCTGGGAATTTGGTCATGTCGTGCACATCGTGGTCTAAATACCTAACTTTTGGTACCTTTCCCAGCATATCGTCCACAATGACCACTGCGTCTGGGAGATATGGGAGTGTAATATCCATGGCGTCATGCACGTTTCTTTTCTGCCCAACAACAGATGGGCATGCCTCTGCTGTTTCTACGTCCTCTTCTTCGCTTTTGGAATCTGGGCGGTCAATGATATCCTTGACCAACACCTCCTCTCCTTTGTGGGTTTGTCATTGTCCCATTGTTTCATCAGGTTTTGTAGGCGTTTCAGGATTAGGGTCCAAAATACCATTTCGAGCCCCATAACTCTACCCTATTTCCCCTTGTTGCGTTGTCGATGTTTCCTCTTCAACCTGTGTCGAGATGATCAATTCTATGTCCGATGTGGTGACATATTCTAGCTCTACCACATTCTTAGGTTATCTCATTCTTTCCTTGCGCCTTTGGCCCTGCCGAGTAACTCATACATACTGGCCTGGAGCGTCGAACTTTGGTGGGGTCATCTTCTTATCCAATTTGCACACTCTCTTGCTTCTTTGCAAATTTCTATCTAGGGCACACTCTTTGTATCTCGCTTTGTGCTAAAAAATAGCTAAGTGTTGAATAAATGCGTGCATTCCACCTTTTATAGACCCGGTTGTATCTGTTTTTCACTTTTTACGTGCATTTGCGCCAAGTGTAATTTTTCCTGTGCACTGTCTTTCGATATTGTCGCAGTAATTGTTGCGCATGACTTTTTCTTCGCACTTTCTTGTGGTTCAGTTAACGTTTGCGTATTTTTGTGTTTTTCTTCCTTTTTTCTTGTTTTTCCCTCTTTTTTTTTTATCATTTTTCTATCCTAATCTCTTATATAGTACACTATATACATGCCTTTCTCACTGCACTGTAACTTTTAAGGGTTAGTAGGTCAACTGTCCCTATACAATTTCAGTCGAATACCATTGATCATTCCTTTCAGTTCTGTTCCTCCCAAGTCTTTTAGCTGTACATATCCCCCATCTGTGACAATATTTACTTCATATGGCCATAGCCAATACATTCTAAACTTACCAAGGTGTTGGAAAAATTTGTTGTCATAGAGCAAAACTATGTCTCCCTCATTAAAAATCTTTTTCTTAATATGTTTTTCATGCTAGGTTTTTTCTCTTGCTTTATATACTTCTTGGTGAAATACTGCCAAAATCCCATTGTCTTCCATTTCCAGTAGTTGCATTAACCTCTCATGTACTGCGCTTCTTTCTGTCATGTTGGTAATTGTTGCTACGTGCACACTGGGTACCAGAAATTCTAATGGCACCACTGCTTCCTACCCATACACCAATCTAAATTGTGTCTGTCCTGTAAACTTATTACATGTGGTCCTATATGTCCACAATACTACTGGTATTTTCAAGTCCCAATCATCCCTATTGAGATTGCAGATCTTAGTCAAAGCATTTTCCAAAATTTTATTGAAAGCTTCTACTGTTCCATTTTCCCGAGGATGGTATGGTGTACTCTTCTGGTGATAGACTTAAAAGTCCTTAGTCATGGCCTTGATGGTATTATTGATAAAGTGAGTGTCTTGGTCACTCATTAGAATCCCGAGACATCCAAATCTAGTGATCACTTGTTCAAACAAAAAGTGTGCTACTGTCTCTGTTCTACAATCCTTGATTGGTGCTGCTTTTTCCCATATTGTTAAGTATTTCGTCGCTATAATGATATATCTAGCTCCTAACCTTTTTGTTGGTGGATTGATCGATCCAACAAAGTCTATTTCCCATTTTTCAAATACCTGCAGGGTCACTTGTGGTCTTAAAGGCATCTCATCCCTTCTGTTGGGTTTGCCAACCCTATGACATACCTCACATTTCTGGAAATATCCTTGGCATCTTTATGGACTGTTGGCCACCATAATCCTGTGCACAATACCTTCTGCGCGGTAGATTTTCCTGCATAGTGTCTTCCAACTATACCTTCATGAGATTCTACTAAAATTCTGGGTCGTTCATGTTCCAATACACACCTTTTCAAAATGCTATCTGCGCCCATCTTGTATAAATGTCCTGCAATGAGTTGATAGTCTGCAGCTCCAACTACTAGATTTTTCTTCTGCGTAGTGCTAAAATCTCGTGGCGCAACCCTTGAACTTAAGTATTCAATAATATCAACAAAGTATTCATCAGCTACCTGTACTGAAAATAACTGTGCATCAGGGAAGTTGTCTTCCAAGTTAGTAGGTTCTTCTCCATTAGTTACCCTTGACGACTGATCAGGTCCTGCATTCAGCTTCCCTGTTTTGACTATCACTTCAAAATCAAATTATTGAAACAATAGTATCCATTTATAGATCCTCCCCCCCAACACTAGCTTGTTGACTAGATATTTGAGGGCATAATGGTCTGTGAACATTTTAAAGTGTTTACCCAGTAAATAGTGCTTGAATTTTTGAAGTGTTGTTCGAGAACACATGTATTCCAATAGAGGATGAACACCTTTAGTAACCACTCACATAACCAGATCAAAGATCAACACACTGATGTTTTCACGTGGTAAAACCCCTACGGGGAAACATCCACGACCCTAGCCAACGCGACCACTTGGAGCAGTTTATTAATGCAAAGAAAAAGATTATAGAGAGATTTTATGAGAGATTTTCTCACAATCGATCATCGGCAAATGACCCTCCATGCTCTTTAAATAGAGATCATGGACCAATCGGGTGCTAAGCCATGGATCAATGGCCATTAAGATCGAGGAGAGTATGAACCGTCGAATCACTCTATGTCGGGAACATATCGTGACCATCAGATTTCCTAACTACAAATGCATACTAATGCATACTAAAGAAACACACTAGAAAACACACTTTTACCTAACGACACAATAGACCAAGTAGATCTTAACTAACTCCTAAGTGTCTAAATATCCTAACACCCCCCCTTAAGAACAACGTGGGATAGGATTGAAGGATTTACAATAGTGACACAATAGGAGAAGGAAGGAGGCATTAGAGCCTATCCCCCCTTAATGAAAACTTCCTGAACTCCTAACATAGATTGAAGTTTGGAAACCTTTGCTTCTATAAGAGACGTTGTGAAAATGTTTGCAACTTGATATTCTGTAGGGAAAAAGAGCACTTCAATAACTTGACCATGAATGAGCTTTCTGATGAAGTGCATGTGTAGCTCGATGTGTTTGCTACGCTGATGTTGAACTGGGTCTTTGGCGAGCTTGATGGCACTCTGATTGTCACACCAAAGGCTGGTCAAATGCTGGTGCTGGAATCCAAACTCTGAAAGGATCTGTCGAAGCCACAGGGCTTCCTGACTTGCATTTACCGCTGCTCGGTACTCTTCTTTTGCTGAAGAAAATGCAATAGCCTATTGTTTCTTACAGGACCAAGTGACAAGTCCTGAACCAAGGCTGAAAACATAACCTGTAGTAGATTTCCGATCATTAGGGTCTCCAGCCCAATCTGAATCAGTGAAACCAACCAATAAAGGAGTCCCCCCTGAACTGTAATGTATCCCGAACTGAACTGTACTACGAACATAGCGAAGTATCCTTTTAGCTGCTTTCCAATGGCTTTCATGGGGCGTTTTCATATACCGAGAAACAATACCAACAACAAAGGAAAGATCAGGATGGGTATGAGTAAAGTATAATAGGCTACCAACTAACTGACGGTACAGGGTGGCATCAACTTCAGAAGAAGTACAGGTGGCAATAAGCTTGACTCCAGACTGGAAGGGAGAAGGGGTTGGTTTACAATCGTCCATGTGAAAGTGACGAAGAAGGTCACAAGCATACTTAGAATGGGAAAGAAAAATTCCTTCATTGGTTTGCAAAACTTGGAGGCCAAGGAAATAGTGCAAAAAGCCTAAGTCTTTCATTTCAAATTTCTTCTTATGGCTGGTTTTCAAATGGTTTAAAAGTTTTGAGTCACTACCCGTAAGGATAAGGTCATCAACATAAAGGACAAGGATTACGAGATGGCTTCCTACTTTCTTGGTATAGACATTATGATTAGAATGGCATCTAGAGAATCCAGTGGCAATAAGAAAGTTGTCCATTTTGGCATACCAAGCTCGGGGAGCTTGCTTGAGACCATAAAGAGATTTCTTGAGGCGACAAACAAGGCTAGAGTCATTATGGACATAACTAGGAGGTTGTTCCATGTAGATTTCTTCTTGCAAATCTCCGTGCAAGAAGGCGGATTTAACATCCATCTGATGGACCTCCCATTTATGTGAGGCAGCAAGGGCAAGAACAAGGCAGATGGAATTCATTTTTTCTACCAGGGCAAATGTTTCATTATAGTCAATTCCTTCAACTTGGGAAAATCCTTTGGCAACTAACCGAGCCTTGCGTCTTTCAACACTTCCATCTGATGCATACTTAGTTGTGTAGACCCATTTGCATCTAACAAGTTTTCTTCCTTTTGGAAGAGGTACAAGATCCCAAGTAATATTTTTCATTAAAGAACGATACTCTTCATTCATTGCTGTATCCAATCTGGATGACCTGAAGCTTCTACAAATGTCTCTGGATCATGAGTTTTTGAAAATTGAGCCAAAAGAGAAGAGGCTTGCTAGAACTGTGAATGTGTCCGACGCTGATATGAAGGATCACCGACAATATCACCAACTGCTTCTTGTGTTGAACAAACCCATCTAGGAAGTGGTGGAGCTGGTGCTGGTTCAGGTTCAGAGGAATCATTTGGAGGAGGGTGAGCAGGCGGAGGTGATTTTTCATCCTCACTATCATCATCTGAAGAAGAAACCAGATCAGAAGAAGGCACAAGCACTGAAGATGGCTTGCAGGCCGAAGAAGGCACAACCGCCGAATTAGGCTCGCAGGCCAAGGAAGGCACAAATGCCGAATTAGGCTCGTAGGCTAAGAGATTTTCATCAAATTTAACATCTATTCTAATAATAATTTCCTTACAATGTGATTGAAGAATTATGTAACCTTTGACATCTTCAGAATAACCAACAAATATACACTTCTCACTTTTAAGCTGCAATTCTTTGCTTTTCTCATCAGGAATGTGAGTCCATGCTATACTGCCAAATACACAGAAGTGACTTACATTTGGTTTAATTTTAGTCCAAGCTTCTTCCGGTGTTATATTTTTAAGAGCCTTTGTGGGAGTGCGATTTAATATGTAATTTGCATAGTTGATGGCTTCCGCCCAATACTTTAGACTTAATCCCTTAGATTGGACCATACAATTAGCCATTTCTTTTAATGTGCGGTTCTTTCTCTCAGCAACACCATTTTGTTGTGGTGTATATGGAACGATGTGTTGCATTTGGATTCCCTGTGTAGTGCAGTAACTTATAAAATTATTGTTCACATATTCGCCTCCATTATCTTTTCTTAACCTTTGAATTTGATGTCCATATTGCTTTTCTACAAGGGCCTTGTAGGCCAAAAACTTGTCAAAAAATCCGCTCTTAATTTTTAAGAAGTAAACCCAAGTACATCTGGAAAAGTCATCAATAAAAGTTAAGAAATACTTGCACCCGGAAAAATAAGGAGAAGAAAGTGGACCACACAAATCACTGTGAATAAGCTACAAAGGACCTGAGGCATGCCAAGAGGCACGTTTGTCAAAACTGTCTCGATGATGTTTGTCGAGAACAAAACCGACACAAACACCATCTCTGCATGAAACAACAGGAAGACCAGCCACCATCTGTTGATTACATGGTTGCTGCAATGAGCGATAGTTTAGATGACCAAACCGTTCATGCCAAAGTTTGCTCAAGTCATCGCTATGAGCAACAAAAACTGATGAAAAAGATGACGCCCCAAAGTTGTCAAATTTGTACAACCTGGTAATATCATCAGCAATTCCAGTTGCAAGAACATGCTTAGGATCTTTTAGATCCTTGATTAAAACTTGGTGAGGTGAAAACTATACGGTTTTACCTTCACCTGAATGAGTGATTTGATATACCGATAGAAGGTTACAAGAAATACTTGGAACACATAATACATCATTGAAATGACCATTTTCTACTTGAACTGTTCTAGATCCTTCAACACTAAGAGATCAATCATCACCAACAAATATTTTCTTGGAGTTACATTCATTTAAAGTAGAAAACATGGCTCTATCCTTAGCCATATGATAGGATGCTTCAGAATCAATAAGCCACTCATCAGAAGTAGAATTTGTATTGAAGGAGAAACCAGAAGCATAAAGTGCATGTCCATGAGAAGAAGAAGAAGAAGTAGAATCAATATTGATGTTGTGCTTCTTCATCGCTGCTTCTAAAGCTGCCATCTTCTTGAAACATTTGGACTCATCATGACCATCTTTATCACAAAATTTGCAATGTCTGTTAGTATTCTTATTTTTATATTTTGCTCCTTTGTCTCCATTAGGAGCAAAAGTTGTTTGAGTGGGTTTGGGACCCTTATATTTCTTGTTGTTGTGGCGAGGATGTTGCTTCTTGGGATTCTTGGGTTTATCTTTTTGATGGACAACTAAGGCTTTGTTGGAGGTACCTGTAGTGCTGATCACTCCAAGTTGTACTAGTTTATCTTGCTCTCTAATCAAAGCATCACAAAAGTTCTCAAGACTGGTTTTTTTATCATCTGCCCCTAGAGCCTCTTGCATGGCATAAAGGTAGATACAAACATAGAATATGCACTACCTAGCTTAGAAAGAATAAGATAAATGCAATGATTTTCTTCTATCTTTATCTTACATTCTTCACATAAAGTTCTGAGTGTTTTAAACTTAGATAGATAGTCTTCAGTGCAAGAAAAATCACTTGGACTTAAAGTTACTACTTGATTTTCTAACCGTTGTGCTCGAATAATATTGTGTTTACCAAATACAGATTCAATCTTTTCCCAAGCTTCTTTGGGTTTATCATTTGATTGAAGGCGGAACCTTAAATTAGGAGAGATGGACATTCCGATTAATCCATGTGCTTCATCATTCCTATTATCCCATTTGGCTTTCTTATCAACATTAGTGGGTGTTGTTTCCTTTCCCAAGGTAATCCGGTACAAGCCTTTACTTCTTAATAAATCCTCCATATGGGATTTTCATTGGAAGTAGTTGGTGTTGGTAAGTAAGAGATTACTTGTAGAAGCCATATTAAATATGCAGATAATACATATTTAAAAACTGAAACTGATGATCTGAATGGAATGAGCTCGAAAAGTTATACGGTTTAAAAAAAAAACGACACTGAAAACAGACTTTGGATGTGAGAGTTATGCCCTTTTAAAAAAAGGCATAAACGGTAACCAAAGGACCATGTGGTAGTGTAAGTTACTTTATGAAGTGACCCACTTTTATAAAGAGAAGTGGGGCTCACTTTTACAAAGAAAAACTACATGCAAAATAAATAACTCTAAAATAAAATATTAAAGCTACTTATAGTGATTCACTTTTATAATTGAAGTGAAATACACTTTACAATTTTAGCATGATTTTTTTCAAAAAAAGTAACAAAAGAGAGACTTGAACTCAAGACCTCTTACTTAATAAGGCAACTTTTAACCAAATGGTTTTGGAAAAACATATTGTAATGTTCAAAAGGAGGATTGTTGTTGTTGTTGTTTTTGTTGTTGAAGACGGCCTTGGAGAGCATGCTAAAAAAAACTCTTTTCACACAAGAATTTTTTTTTCGCTTCTCGATGACAACAAGGGTTAGATCTCGGTTAGCTTACCCAGAACATACACCTTTTCCTATCTGTTTTTGATTTTCCGACATCGTACAAGGCGCGGGGAAAAGAACATACACAGATCTAAAAGAGTAGCAACCTGGAAATAAAAAAATACAAAACCAAAATACTTCTCTCCAAAAAATTAAAAAAATGCGTATTCAAACTTTATACCTCCAGATTTGACTGTAATGGCCGTATCTTGGGAAAACATAAACCTTTTCGAGTGAAATGAAAAGTGTTCCTGAATGAAACAAGTGCTCCAGATGCAATGGAACAGTCCTCTCAGCCCATAAATGTATGAAAATGACAAGAAATGGAGATGAGGCAACTCGACTTCACGATCTCGATCTACAATAGGAGCGAGTCTTCAAACAGGCTCTGATACCATGTTCGACAACACATGTATTCCAATAGAGGACGAACACCTTCAGTAACCACTCACATAACCAGATCAAATATCAACACACTGATGTTTTCACATGGTAAAACCCCTACGAGGAAACATCCACGACCCCAACCAACATGGCCACTTGGAGCAGTTTATTAATGCAAAGAAAAATATTATAGAGAGATTTTACAAGAGAGTTTCTCACAATTGATCATCGGAAAATGACCCTCCATGCTCTTTAAATAGAGATCATGGACCAATCGGGTGTTAGGCCATAGATCAATGGCCATTAAGATCGAGGAGAGTATGAACTGTCAGATCACTCTATGTCGGGAACATATCGTGACCGTCGGATTTTCTAACTACAAATGCATACTAAAGAAACACAATTTTACCTAAAGACACAATAGATCAAGTATATCTTAACTAACTCCTAAGTGTCTAAATATCCTAACAAGTGCATATACCATGGCTAGGCCTTCTCTTTCTGTGGTGTTGTAATCCTGCTTCGATTCTGACAACTTTCTGCTTGCAAAGGCTATAGGATGGTCTAAATCCCCTGCTCCTGGTTGTGCCAGAATTGATCCAAGTGTTATGGCTGATGCATCCACATGCACATGAAATGTCTTTTCCCAATCCGGGAATACTAGTATAGGTGTTGTTACCATATTTTCTTTTAAAGTGTCCAATCCTTGCTAACAATCCTCATTCCACTTAAATATGGTGTCCTTTAACAAATTTTCGATTGGTGCAGTAATCTGCGCATACCCCTTTATAAATTTCCTGTAATGGCATGTATGTCCCAGTGTTTCTCTTAACTGACACATCGACTTTAGTGGTGGTAAATTTACAATGACTGCAATCTTAGCAGGGTCCACTAGTAAACCTTCTTTACACACTATATGTCCCAACAATATTCCAAAAGGTGTACCGGAAATACATTTCTTGATATTTAATGATATCTGACATTGCCTGCATCTTTCCAACATTAATCTTAACACTTCTACATGGTCCTTTAAAAGACTATATACAGTCCAGTCATCCAAATATACCTCTAGAAACTGATGTATGAATTCCTTAAAAGTATCTATGACTACTCTTGAAAAAATGGCTGGTGCATTCTTCAGCCCAAATGGCATGACTGTATATCGGTAGGATCCTCATTCTGTAGCAAAAGTAGTCTTATACTTGTCTTCTGGAGCTATTTTGATCTGATGGTAACTTGAGAATCCATCTGTAAATGAATGTGCTTCTTGGCCTCCTACATTCTCTAAGACCTCATCTGTAAAAGGGGTAGAGGAAGGGTCATGTAAGAAAGCATAATTGAGTTTCCTTAGATCTACACAAATACTTATCCCCTCTTATTTCTTTACATTTGACTACCATAGGACTGATCCATTCAGATTCCTCTACTGGTTCTGTAATACCAACTTCCAACATTCGGTCAATTTCTGCTTATACACTGGGTTCAGTCTGTAGGGTCTTTTCCTGACAGGTATAGCTTTAGGTTTGAGGAGTATCTTCATTTCACCTAACTCCCATGCTATGGCTTTCATCTATGTAAAGGTCGTTGGAAACATGTCACTATATTCGTGCAATAAATTTGTTATTCTTTCTACTATTTGCTCATCCCAATAGTCTCCAATACTTGCCATTTTAGGATTGTCATTCGTCCCAATATTAACTTTTTTAACTTTGATTGGTGAAACAAATACTTTTGGATCCATAGATGGACCTTCCACCTCTCTTTCTCCTTCAATCTCTATAATATGAATGTTGCGCGAATCATCTTCATTTGGTGCTTCCTCTTCAACATGATAGCATGACAATAGTTCTTTGATTGTTTGTCTATTCTGTTGTTGATATTATGTCATGATTTCAACCTCTGGTTCATCAATAAATATCATTCCCCTCATCCTCTTCAGCACTGAATCAATGTTGGGGTTCTCATGTTCAAATGAGAAGGTGCCTACAAAATTCTGCTGTAATCCTGTCCATTCTGTAGTGCCTCTGCGCTTCTCCTGGTCTATATACCAATTCTTTGGAATTCCTTCCAATGTATGGATAAAGTGATGAGGCCATTCCTCTGGTGGTGTTATCCTCCACTATGTCTTGCACTTCTCCACATGTTCCACTGGTGTTCCCTTCCCATCATACCTTGGCATTTTATTGCTCCACTCCTCTGCACCAAATCTAATGCGCAGTAGTCGTTTACATTGATACAAGTCTTGAATTGTTTCTTTGTGTGCACCCCACCATCTTGCAGGTGTTGCTCTGAGTGCAATATCTAGGGCTAAGAGACTATGATTTTCTAATAGTTCCTCTTCATATTTTGTCAGAAATTCCTCTAAGTTATTTAACCCATGAAAGCTGGGAGGTTCTCTTATCTCTGTACCAACCCATCATACTGCACGATCTATTCTTGCACACATCCTTGTGGAGACTTCATGTAGCCGTTGTTACCAATTCTCCGAACCTGTGTCTGAGTTGGAAGCACATGATGTAATGCTTCTCCATATGAGTACCCCATCTACAGTTGGGTTAACATAATCCTCTTCTTGCATGGTGGTTATGTACAACTGGTTTATTTCCTCCAGATCCAAACAAGTGGCCTCTACAAACCTCTCTCCCTCTGAAGGATCCAATGGTGCAATGACTCTATATTCACGTGATTCAAAAGTTATTTTTCTTGTCTTCAGGTTTATTATAGCCTGGTTATCAAATTCCCAATCCAATCCAAGCAATGATGGGTAAGGTGTTGTGCCATCTACTATCTCTATTAATTCAAAACTTGTCATAGTGCGCACTCCATCCAAATCTACTTTCACACCTTTAAGCCTTCAAACTGGTAACACTCTGTGTTGATTTGCTAATTTCAACTGGATAGGTGAATAACCTAGTGTGGGTTCTCCAAAACACTGCCATGTTTTCTTAGGTAAGACATTTACTTTAGATCCCAAGTCTAGTATAATATCTCCCATGTTGAAATCCCCAATGCTAGCATTTAATCTGAATTCTCTGCTTGTCCTTCTTCTTGTATGGAGATGATTGACTATTTTCTATTCTAGCTTCTCTTGTACCTCTGTGTTGCATATTTATAGTAGATTTTGTAAGACTTTAACAAATGATGGATCATTCAATAACTTAACACATGATTGCATAAATTTTTTTATGGTACTTACTTGCTCTAAAGGTTGTCCTTCACTGGTATGGTCCATTGAGGAGGGCATCTCGTACATTGGTAAGTTCTGATTTTGTTGCGCTACTAATGTAGATGCAACATTTTGCTTGAAAAACTCTTGTCTAGCCTCCTTAAATGTTTCCTTTTCTTTTCGTGCATCGAACTGCGTCTGTGGCTCAGTATTCTTCATAACCCATTGGTGTTGCGTTGTATCTTGTTTTACTGCGTCAGTTCCTGTCTTGGCTCCTCCTCAAGTGACTATATTGATGTTTCTCCCATCATCCCTGGCTTCTGCAGAGATCTAATAAACATTATGGTTGTTCTGGTTCCTCTTCTCTTGGATCTTTCCCAAGAGTGTTGGACAATCTTCTGTGTCATGGTGTGTTGCATGACAATACATACATGTCGCTGGTGGAAGTGGAAAATCCCTTGCATAATGTCCTGGTTGTTGGTAGTTGTGGCACACTATTGGTCCTGTGCCTCATCCAAATCATCCTCTACCTCGTCCTCCACCTCGATTTCCTTGTGGTGCGTTGTACTGAGGTACCTGATTATGATGTGCGGGGTTATACTGTGGCTGAACATTATTGTATTGCGACTGCACATTGTTGTACTACTGCTACACATTATTGTATGGTGGTGGTACCTAGTTGAGATGAAGTGTAGCTTGTCCTGTCATCATTTCTTCTTGCACCCTATAAGTATCTGAAGTTGTTTCTCTCATCAGCTCCATCGTCCTACAATCATTATCATCACGATCCACTGACTTGCAAAAATTGCAATATGGACTTTTGGGTACTATCTTATACTTCTGCATCATTGGAAAGTGATATGGATCACACCCATGTGTTTTAAAAATATTGCACCATGGTCCTCCTGTTGGCAAAGGGTTTGGTACTCCTATTGCCATATACTACGCTAAAGTTGGACATTCGTTCTTATGGTGTGCTTCTATTCTACATAGGGTACACCAACCAACTTCTCTTTTCTCTTTGCCCTTATTCTGGTTAAGTTGAAATGATAGATTCTTCAGCTCCTCCTTCATCTCCTCTATTGATGGATCTGTCTTTTGATACTAATTTTCTTCTAGTTGTAAGGCTTCCTGCAGAGCCTCTCCCTGAGTTTGGAACTTCTACTGTCTTAACGGGTATTTCAAATGTGGTAACCATGAGTTCACAAATAAGTGCCTATGTTGCATGTCAGTAATTGCATACTTCAACGTACCTTTCAGACGTTTAAACCTTTGATCAATCTCCCAAACAGACTCACCTGGTTTTTTCCTGATTTCAATCATTTCATTCATATACTAGTCATCTAAGCTGGGCTTCTAAAATTCATTTATCAGTAGTTTTTTGACATCTGCAATAGTATTTGTTACTCCTAGTGGACTGTTTACATCTAGGCTCATGTATCAGTCTAGTGCTCAGTCTCTTAGTGTGATAGCTAACTGTGCGAGTTTTGTATCCTCATCTGTGATCTAATTTGCTTCCTAGATCTTCTCTCAGATGAATAAGTGTTTTTCAGGGTCCTCAGATGCCTCTCCCCAAAATTATGGTAATATGTGTGGAAATTTAATGACAAAATCAAGAAGATAATATTCTGTCATACACTTAGCAACCTAGAGATAACTGTCTTGCATGAACTCTGAAATGTCTAAAACCCATGTTCATAAATTACCATAAGCAGAAATACACATTGCTAAGCAATTTATGCAGTGGAATAAACACAATGAAAAACATTCATCCAACCATGAATAACTCAGAAATTTAGGCAAATGCTAGGGAAAACCCCAATGTTGGGAAACCTAATGAGAGAGAGAGAGAGATCTTATTATTCAGCTTCATGAAAGTACATATCAACAACAACAATAAAATTTCCAATAAAGAGAAAAATACCTCACAGTACCCAAAACTGTCCCAAAAATTTCTGCCTTGATTTTCGTGCCAAGTCCGTACTGCTATACAACCCACCCAGAAAAAACAACACCTCGAAAATAGAGCCAAAATGTTGTTGTACGAACTTTCCTTCAACATAAAAATATCCCAAGTTGCCTCGATTTCCATTCCAACACTTGCCTTGATTTTTGTGCCCTCTTTTCTGTTGTATGGACAGTACCGATCCGTACAGTACGACCTCCCACTACAGAAAAATAACCTAGCACTCTAACAAAAATGTTCCCTTGGGATTTGTGCCCAATATCTCTTGGGAAATGTGCCCTCTTTGTTGCCCTAACTTTCCTCTCTCAAGCCTACTCGAAAATATCTCTCAATCTCCTTCTCTTTTCTTGCACACTACCTAATGCATTCTTTTATAAAATCTAAAGATGACCTATTACTTCCCAAGTGTCTTTTCACCTTCCCCAACCCTAAATCCAAAGGCCAAGATCTAATCTTTCCTTTACAGGTTCAAGGGCCATGATTCATTCCCTCCAAAATAAATCACTTAAAATATTAAAGTATATTTCACTTTATTACATAAGTGCACTTTATGGAATAAAACCACTTTAATATTAGAAGGTACACTTCATTAAAAAGTCACTTTAATAAAAGAACCACTTTATAACAACTTTATAAAAACCCATTATAAAGTTAAGTGCCTAGTAGTGTCAACATAAGGTTACATCCGCATACAAGACAAAACATGCGGAGTAGCTCCAGAGCTAAGAAGCTAAAAATCTGATCATGATCATGTCCTACCATTTTGAACTGTGTTGAACTACTGCCTCCACACGGTGTAGATATTTGACTGTTACTTCCTGAATTGGCTCCCCCAGTTGATTCTCCTTGATTGAATCCCTATCCTATTGGTTTTCTTCCACTAAAATTCGGTTGTCTAAACGCTGGTGTTCTTTCTGGTGTATTAGTCGCACATGGAGTTGTAGGTTCCACAGTGATGGTGATCTGGATTGGATTTCTGCCTTCTATCCCTGACCCTGGACCTCATGTTTTCCTTTCATATGTTGCACGCAGGATTTCCTCAATTTTCTCCACAGCCCGAAGATCCTCTACCTCTTCTTCATCGCTTTCCAAGCCCTCTCTGTCAGCTATGGCTCTCTTCTTGTTATTCATTTTATATTGGTAGGGTACTCCACTGCGTGTCTTTCTAGCTTCTACCATTATATTCTTTATCTTGAATTCCTCCATCATGATTGGGTCCATGGCATCCTTCTTCTTTCCCTTATCCATCTCTTCCTCCATTTCTTAACCTCCTATCAATGCCCCCCCCCCCCCNCCATGGTAGTCACACCGTTGTCATACAATAAAATCTTGATTGAAGTATACAACGATCTGATGTACCTAACTATGGTTCCTTTTAGAAAATCCCGCTCTGTTGCAGTGTAAGACTTTGTGGTATCTACTGCAAATTCAGTGATAAATCCTGCAACAATACTATCTAACTAGAAATCGACTATGCGCGTAAATTTGTTATTAACTTCCTGTAACTGCGTGATCTCCCCAGGATTCCACTGCGGCTATTTGATTCGATTTATAGGGTGGTTTCTCTTTAATATTAATAACCACTCCTGCAACAAATGCGGGAAATCACAGAAAAATACTTCATGAAAGTCATTAAACACGTATTTGTCGAGATATTTGCGCAGATTTAACTTAAGGTTTTTGTTATCACGCAAACTCAAGTTATTTTGTTTCCAACCATCTTTTGATTTCTACATTTGTTGGGTTCCATGGCCTAAACATTCCCTTCTATACATTCATCCTCTGCGAATTTCTTCCACAGATCCTATCCACTCAATCCTATACAGTTTCAGCCGACAACGAAACCCTTTGTTGGCTTTGTCTCTGTCTTCTTGGGCCGACCTAGGTTCAGATCTCAACAGGTCTCCAACAAAACCATCTAAACTATCGACCCTCTTGGTAAACCAGAAGGCAACACTATGCACATAGTGCATCGTGCAGTCTCAACTGAGATAGATTTTATGGGTGACTGCAATACTCAAGTGTTTGCAGTCTAGGAATGAATGGGGATCTGTGGTTGTGTTCTTCCTTCCTTATGCATTGAACTTGTTATTGATTTGAGTATTTCTAGGATTCATTCATCTTTATCCTTATGCATGCATGCTGATACATCTAGTTTAATCATTCATTCATAAGCTATTCATTAACAAAAAGTAAATAGTCAATAAACATTACACAAAACACAAGTTTTACCGTGGTTCACCCCCTCCTAGGGCTACGTCCACAAATATTTGGGTTCTTTGCTCTTTTATTTAATCTGCTGCAAAATATGTGCTGCGTGCATTACATCTTTGATAATACAATCAAGATGAGGTTAAGGAACCTATGTGAGGCAGACTAGACCACACCCGAATCCTCAACATGTGACCTAACCCTCAAATCTAGTTTATTCGACTCTTTCTATAAGACCTTTTTCAATCAAATCCTGAACAATAATCCCTCTCTAACTGACATCTCTCTTCCTAGACCTCCCTAGGTTCTTATTTATACTATATTACAGGCTTATAGTAGTTACAATCCTTATAAAAAACCCTAACCCTTTCATGGTTAGGCTTTCTTGCCTGCGCACC
This sequence comes from Picea engelmannii, assembly GCA_009831015.1. NCBI lineage: Eukaryota > Viridiplantae > Streptophyta > Pinopsida > Pinales > Pinaceae > Picea > Picea engelmannii. Next base: position 639,052 of record ML791337.1, read on the forward strand.
ACGTTGCCTTTCCTCTTGCATGCTTCTTTTCCTTCTTTTTCTGCATGCTACTTTCTTTCCATCTGTTGCGTGCGCTCCAAAATTAGGTCTTTCCCAAAATAGATATATTCTCCAAAAATAGGCGTGCACCCATAATAGACTTCCTTCTCAAAATAGGCATGCATCCAACATAAGGATTCAACCCCTTGATTTACAAGCTCCAACCTAAAGGAATATCCAACTCCATGTATTTTCCAGCTCCAACTAGAAGGAGTCCCCAACTCCCTAGTTTACAATGAACAACTTGAAGGAGACTTTGATCTCCATCCTTGCTCCACCCTACCACCTTGAAATATAAATGGAGAATCAACCTATCACTGAAACTATCACTGATAATCAACTTGTCATTGTCACTGATGATCAACCTGTCACTGTCACTGATACTCAACCTGTCACTGTCACTGATGATCAACCTGTCATTGATACTTAACCTGTCACTGTCATTGATGATCAACCTTTTATTGTCAGTGATACTCAACCTATCACAGTAACTGCCACTGATACTAATATATCATTATCATCAATCCAGACTCAACCTGTCACTATAACTATCATTAATACTGAAACATCATCATCATCAAGCTAGACTCAACCCGTCATTGTAACTGTCACTGATATTGAAACCTCATCATCACCAAAACCATCTCCACTCACATAAATCATATGTCAAGATCACCAAGAACATCTCTCAAAACATATACCCGTCATCACCAAGATGTGCATCAAATCATGTGCCAAGATATATGAGCCATAACATCCATAAATAATGCACCCAAGATATGCCTCAAGCATGTGATAACATCAAGATATGCATCCAACCATATACCTTATACATGTGCCAAATATATGCCTTAAACATGTACCAAAAAATCCAAGATATACCTCAAACAATATACCAAAACATGCCTCAAACCATGTACCAAAGTGTCCAAGATATACATCAACCATCTTCTAAAGGTATATGCCAAAACATCACTTCCTAAGTTTATCTAAAACACCTGTTTGAGACTAGTTTATGGATTAGTCACAAACCCTAACTTACAACACATTTAACTCTATACTTGTAATGAATAAAGGTATGGAAATTTTAACCAATATTCTTCAATATCTTCTCTAAAATTCCTCCAAGTTTCACTACTTCAATCGTCCCCAAAAATGAGTTATGGCGAAAATGGAAAACTTGTTGAATTCTGGCCTATTATGGAGAGAGAACTTGTACAACATGCCACACACTCAATATTTGATATATGATTATGAAACTATCACACAAGATACTAAAGTCTATACTATTTCCAATTGAATTTGTCTCATAGAATTTGGATCCTCTATGAAGAAGTTATGACTATTTTACTCAGAACACCTGTTTGAGACTAGTTACAAGACTAGTAAAAAACCCTATATTACACAGAGTGTATCTCCAAGAGTACAACGACCCAGAAGCTGAAATGTTTACCACAGGTACCTTGATATGTCTTCTCAACATCCTCCAAGTTTCACTATCTGAATCACTCTAGAAAAAATGTTATAGCAAAAATGGTAAGATGACCTTTAACTAACATACCTTAGAACACATCATCACAAGACTTCATATTCCCTTGGAATTTGGCCCTTCTTCACTTCATCTTCCCTCTAATATTCACCTTATATCTCCTTGGTTACCTCAGATAAAAATAACTTTATTCAATGTCACAAATGAACTCCTAGGTGCCTTATTTATACTAGATCTGACACCCTCTTTTTAGGGCCGATTTGACCCAAATAAAATTCAATTTATTTTTTAATGTTTATTCCATTGGGGCCGACTTTACCAAAAATATCCTTAATATTTATTTCAATATTCATTGCAATGGGGCCGACTTGTAACTTCTTGTTTGCAACACGTTTTAGGGGCTGACTTGTAACTTTTTGTCCTTAGATCCTGAGCTTCTTCATTTTATTTTGGGGCTTCATCTTTAAGAGGTCAAATCTCTTCAACCATGAGGAACCATGTGACATACCACCTACCATTGGAAATTCCATGAAGATGATTATCAATATATGGATTTTTTACATGCATTTTCAATGTCCTTCATGGTTTTCTTCTTCAATCAACTTCGGTCTCCATGACCAGACCATCATGGATTCTTAACTACTTAACCACTTTGCCATTTTTCCACGACTTCTTGTAGACTTATTCAAAGTGTCTTCCCATAAGGGCACCACTTTGGAGACTTCTTCAAATACACCCATTACTTGGACTTCTTCTAGAGTTGACATCCATGGTTGACATAAATGACAATTAACTTTCCAACAATCCCCCCCTTTGGCATTGATGGAAACATTCATACTCCCCTTGTGACATTGCTTCCGATTTTTCTCATCTCATGTTTCTCTCACCCTTTGACATCTATGGAAAAAGGTAAATATCTTTGGGGATGCTTCCCATATCTTCATGCTTCTAATATTTCTCTTCCCCTTTGATATTAATGGAAAAGAGTAACTCCCCCTGCCAGTATACCTTCTCTGATCATTCTCTCTTGCTTTTGTTCTTTCTCTTCCCTTTTGACATCAAGGGTAACTCCCTCTGATGATTTCTCCTCCCTTGTCTTCTTTTGCAAGATTCCGTGTAGATCAATTTTTGGCTTCCTGTATATGCTTTATTTTCTCTCTTCTGGTGCTCTTTGTCCATTGGTACTTCCTATTACTTTAATCTACTGACATATATGAAAAGAATCCATGTTAAGGTTTCTTCATCACTTGACTTCAAGTCTTCATGTCTTGTCATCTTCACTAAACTAACATCAATGCCATAATCATCCAACAATATTTTCTCGATAGTATAACTCTTCCTAATGGTTTCTCTCTGTTTTGTTGTGCCTTTCATTGCTTTCCTTCCTAGCTGGTTTCACCTGTCAATACACTTTACTTATGAGTCATATGCTTTACAATGAGTCCATCTTCCTTTCTACAATTCCTTCTGAGCTCATGCTTTTCATCCACTGTCATGTATCCTCTCTGGTTCATGTCAAGTATTGTCTTCTAGACCTGCCAAATATCTCATGAAATCATCTCCGTCCATATGTCATAGCAAATATCCATAACTCTGCTTTACAACTGCACATACTGATGACTAATATGTGACTTCATTGTTCTAGGAGCTTCTTCAAATCTGTTGCAATTGATCAATGCATATTCCTTCTTTTCAAGTTGAATAAAATATGTCTACTAGTCTACTTTGTCTTCAAATCAAACTCTGCAAGTCTGCATGGGGATAAAATCTACTTCTTAATAAACCAATATGTCATGAGACATTCTGAACTTATGTCATTCTGAATCTTCTTTCCCAAAAACTACAAACACATTAGACTGCCCGAAAGATAGTTCTTCAATCTGTAACTACTCCTTAACTCCCCCTCTTCAATATTCACATTGCTGGGAGTCTCCAAGCTAGATGGCTTAGAAAAATGGTTGAATCCGCCCTGCTGCAGAGTCATCTTCCTCTTTGTCTGTAGATTCATCATCTTCCTCTTTGTCTGTAGATTCATCATCTTCCTGAATTCTAACATCTTCCTCTTCTCCTGTAGATTCATCATCCTCCTGAATTCTGACATCTTCCTTCTTTCCTGTAGATTCATCATGATCTCATACTTCTACAATTCCTATGAGTATGATCTAAGGGAGCTCTTTATTCACGTATTCTTCTTGTTCTTATTTTCTTCTCCAAAATTTATTGTATCTGATATCAGTGTTTTCCTCCATGGAAGACTTCATCATGGTTCTACAATCACGAGCTATATGTCCATAATTTTGGCATTTGTAACATTCAATATCATAGGGAGCCACATAATCTTCTCTTGTTTGAACATTTCTTCCATACGCTCTGCAATCCATAGATTTATGTTCAAAGTTATTACAAGTAAAACAATAACCATAAAATAAACTTTGATAGCTGGAAGTGAATGATCGTCTTTGTGGTGTAGTCCTTTTGAATTCATGCCTTAACTGATCACGATCTTCTCCTTTGTTCATCATCTGGATCTTCATTAATTTTTCTGTTCTCTTGGCTTCTCCAAGTTTGGTTTTCAAGGAGATGATTTCTTCTTCAAGTCTTGTTTCATGTTAATTAAATTCTACTTCAAGCTCATTGAATTCCTTAGATCTTTCCTTCAGATGACTTGTCAATATCCTTTCTCTCTTTTCCGCTTCTTTTAACTTGGTTTTTAAATGATCAACTTCTTTGGGATTTTGAGAACTCTCCTTTAGTTTGATCAATTCTTCCTTGAGTGATTTGTTTTTCTTCCTTTCTCTTTTTAGCTCACTTAAGATGCTGATTAGTTATGCTTCAAGATCCACTTCACCTTCTTCATAATATTTGTCATTTCCTTTCCGAGTTTCCATTTCCATGAAGAGTACTCTTTCTAAATCACTGCCACTATCATCATATTAATTAGATGAGGAACTGTCTTCTCTTGACTAGAAGCTTTTCTTGAGGATTTTTCTTTTATCTCCTTTCTTGTTTCCCTTTTGATATTTCTTTTATTTTTTGTGAACTTCTTCTTCATCACTATTTGAATTCTTAGCATAAGGACATTTAGAAGCAAAGTGACTAATTTTAAGACAATTGAAACATTTCAAATGAAGCATACCTTTATACTTGTCGGTTCCTCTCTTCAACTTTCTTATGAAGTTGGCCATTTCTCCATCTTCTTCTAAATCATCGTTGCAGCTACAATTTGAATTTGGATTTTGTTTATTCTTCTTTGTCTTCTTGGATGCTGTTATTGCAAGATTTCGCTCACCCTATGTAACTTGCTCAGAAGGCCTTTTCCATTTTCCTATGTAGACTTGAAGTCCCTTTTTGCAATTCCCAGAGCTAAAAAATTGTATTTTTCCACATATACGCGCCCTAACAGCTATACAATATGCATATACGCAGGTTGCACAATTACAACCCGCGTACATAGGGTTTTTTTCCCAACATTAAAAAATGGTGTCAGGTTTCCATGTCACATCACGAGATCCATGATCCTTGACCTTCCATATACTATAAAGAAGGAGGAGGAAGAATTCAACTTTGAGAGCAAAGTTACTCTGGAGAAATTATTCACTTCATATTCAGTCTGCATCCCTTTGTCCTTTTAAGTTTGAACACATTGTTGAGCCCCCAAGATCTTCCTTATTTGATGGAGAACCTCATTGTCTCTCTTATATGAGCTTGCCTTTGATGGAGGATTGAAGTGGTGGAGGCCCAACTGGAAGGGACTTAGTTTCTCAATTCCGAGACGTTCCGACATAGAAGTTTGTTATTCATACACTTATGTTGATCATATTTTAATAGAAATGCTCTTTTCTTATCCAATTAATGTCTTGCAAATATTTGAATTATTATTCCATGGGAATATTTGTTATGAATATTGATGGATTATGCTATTATATGTGCTAAATTTATATATTATCACCATATGCTTGCTTATCTTGGTTGTTGATGTTGGAAATGTGTAAACAGTTAGCATATGCTTGTCATTGATGGCAAGTACAACAGTGAAGATGACAGGAAAACAGAAGACAAAGGAAATTAAGCTCAGGAGGAATAACAGTCTTACATGCACAAGAAGCATAGGAAAGAGAC
>ML791337.1:644798-670129 GCA_009831015.1 Picea engelmannii
GATGATGATGATCTGATAGAGGACTGAAGAGGTGGAGGATAATGACGCAGAGTGTGCATGCAGAGGCATGGAAAACATTGCATGCAAAAGGTGCACAGACGCTATAAATACACGGTACAGAGAAGAGATAGGTGGTTGTTGTTTTTGGAATTTTTGGGGTTTCTATTGGAGGTCGTGGTGGTGATTCAAGTGGGAAGAAGGATCAGAGGGCAGCAACGAATTTGAAAAGAAGAGTATCTGTGCAGAGAATGGGGATGGTGCTCAGAGCTTGAAAAACAGAATAACAGACAGAGCAATCAAGTGGAGCAGAACAGTGATAAAGTCAGGTATGCCATCATCGAACATCATATCACTGTAATAATTTCAGTAGCAAAGATTTAGATTTCAGGGTGGTTGGGAGGTGCTAGGGAGGACTGTTGTCCTCAGAGGTTCAAGTGGGTGCTTGAACACAGGGAGTTGGTGCTTCCTTCTAGTGGGTGCTAGAGAAAAACAGAGGGTTGGTTCTCTCAACAAGTAGTAGCTTGCAAAACATAGGTTGCAGCCTCATTATGAGTTGGTGCTCATATGTATGATATTGTAAAGAATGTAACTATTACTTATCATATAAAGAAAAAGAGGTTTTTACCCTGTATGGGTTTCCTCAAGAAATATCTGTCTCTGTGTTTCTCATATGTGTGACTGATGCTGAATTTGTCATGGTTTATTTCCCTGCATTATTGTGATTATCATTTAGTGTCTCAGCAAAGAGTTTAAAAGAAGCATAAATTGTTTAAGCACGGTAACAACTGATTCACCCCCCCCTCTCAGTTGTCCAACAGTTGAGGACAAGTTGTAGGTATATAAATTTGAGTCAAGTGCTCAATGATGGACTTCATCAAATGTCTGGACGAGGTAGGCTCTTTATCTTGTCTTGTTAGCATCTTTGTTTATATAGCATACTTGAGATTAGAGTTGGTTTTTATAGTCATTTCCGTCTGTTGTGGTTTACCCCATGCCGTAGAGTGATTTTCCTCGTAACATAATTGGCCACCATACTGGGGATTGAATCTTCTTTTCGGGGTTTGGAGTGTTTTTCTCCTTTGATTTCTCTCGGTTAGCTTGAGTTTTCTTGTCGTCTGATTGCTTGAAAAACTATTTTCATTTCGAGTATGAGTTTCTTGGCCTTATCCTTAACCTGGAAGTGTTTCAATACATATATGCGAGTTTTCCCTTAATAGACGCATACATATGCGAGCTGTTGTTCTATAGGGCGCGTACATACACAATTTTTTCTTAAACAATCACGTACATCATCCTTGGTTGCTTGATTACCGAGTTTGGTGTTTGTTGGGTAAGTTTTGATGGTTGCTGAGTCTTCTTAGGTCTCTGTCATGACTGTTAAGTGCCTGCAGAGTGATAGGAAACCTTTCTTTGGTTGAATTTTCGGGCGGTTTTTCTTTCTCATCATCTTTTTCATTAGTTTTCCTTGCATCTTGGGCTGGGTGTTTTCTTCTTGATATCCTACTTAGTTTGTCTCTTTTTTCTTACAACGGGGTTTATATATCAAGCTATTGATTAGTCCTTGCATTTTCATTTCTTTATATTGAAAATACAAAAAATATACATTTTTCATTATGGCATTTGATCTTTTGGGTTCTTGTTATTGGTCTTGATAGATGTATGGAAAGATTGCATCTTATTTGAAATTCCAGAGTTGCATTGAAAGTTGCATTTTTGAAAAGCTTATCATTTATTGAGAATTGAAGTTAGGACTTTGCATTATATTCATATTCATTTCCTTCACTTGCTGAGTCATAACATCATCAGTTTCACAACCACATATTTTGAATAAACAAAGCCACTAAAAGTAATGTTGATAAATTTAAAATTGATTAGAAACGATTTTATTTTTCACAGTGCATAGACTAGCTTAAGATATAGAGCCTTGGAATAGGATTTCGTGAGTAAACTTCTCCAAGGCTATTAAACTCAACATATGTGTTTGACTAAGGGAGTGGTGAAATCCATTGTATAATCAGTGACATTAGGAGGCTTTGCTCACACTAGAGTTAAGCACAAGGTTACACGAAGTTGGTTGAAGAGATATCCCTCTAATACTTTCTTAGCGTAAGATATATTTCTAGGGATCTATTTGTATATGGGGGTCTTTCTAGTGCCTTTACCTCTATGAGAGGCGATGCTTTCAATATTTCGGGCTTTGTTACCTTGCCCATATGGTGGATCTGACTTATGACTATTCTCCCGTGCATTGGTTATATCGTGGTGGATTTAGTTGCTTGACATAGGTAGCCACATAGGTTACTTGCAGGGGTTATTCTGCAGGTGCCCTAGGTCAGATAAGGGCCAGACAACACACAACCTTTATGGAGGATTACCTCTCTAGGGTGATCTGACCAACTGTGCTGTTAAGCCCATGAGGGCCCTTATAACTGATTCTGATACCTCCAATCTTTTGAAGGGAGTCTCATGCCCCTCTTGGGCGAGGCATACCTACTTTAGTGAGGGAGGTCCCTTTCTGCCACTATATCTTGTTTGTGTGCATATTGGATTTTTGTTTATTTTGGTGTGCTCTTTGATTGTTAGTTGGCCTTATGATTTTTTATTGCGTTATGATTTTTCATTTCTGTGGGTAGTGGAGCCCCCATGACTCCCTCAGTTAGAGCTACCCAACCCATGCTTTTTTCTCATTCCATGGAGATGAATCCTTTTGTATTTCTGAGTGGTACGCCGAATCATGATACTCAGCCAATACCTTGGGCCTCTAATAATTTTTCTCATGGTATGCCAAACATGTCTTCACACTTGCCATCCTCTGTCTCGTCGCCTTATGTGAAGCTTAGTTTTGGGTCTGGAGGCATAATGCCTCCTTTTTCTACCTTTTCGTTTGGTGGGAGTCATATCCCTCAACCAAATCTTATGGTAGGAGGTTGGAATATTCCTTCCCATGGATCCAATCCTAGCTTCACTTTTTCAGGAGAAAGTGCTCAAATGGGCGATCATCCTACTTATTATAGCCCGTCCATCTATCCTTCTTCCGCTATGATGGTTCCTATGAACGCTTTTTCCATGGAGGACCTCCATCTATCCTCTAGTGTTTCATCCGGGGGAGTCAGTTTTATAGTATGGGAAACCCCCTTCATGAAGTTCCTTGGTCTGGGGGAAAAATATATCCTCACACGATTAACCCTTGTTATGTCGCTTTCTCTTCACAAGTGGCTTCCTCGGTGACAGTTCCCTTATACCCCTTTATGAATTAGTTTGGAGGAGGATACTATCTGTCGGACAGGGCCATGGTGTATACCATAACCCTTCCTGGCCTGCAATCTCTCAAAACCAGTATTTCCCAAAACCTTGGTCTCAAATGCTGCAACTAACCGCTGCAACTCTAGTCACTGCAAGTCATACTGGCATTATATCACCAACCTTTGTTAGTCATGTTGGAGATTGGTCAACAACCTCTGCAAGTCATGTTGAAAACCAGCTGCTAGCCACTGTAAGTCATGCTACGGGCATTCATACGATTGAGAAGCCTCGACATATGGGATGTGTTGAAAACTAGCTGCCAGCCATTGTAATTCATGCTGGGAGAATTCATACGATTGAGAAGCCTCGACGTATGGGATGCAAGCCCAACTTCCTTTGTAGGATTTTCAAAGGGAATCACCTTACTCATATGTGCCCTGCTACTGCCATGGTACATGAAGCACATTCCTTGTCTGATAGCCCTTTCGGTTTTGAGTCGTCTTTGGTTTCCCAACATCTCGATCGTTCTTTGACTGATACAATGGTCGTTCTGATGCAATATTCGACCGACAACACTCCTATTTTTAGGAGTGAGGCGTCTTTCGACCATGCCATTAACATTTCTAGTCCTGTATATTCTGAACAAGGGAGCATTCCACTCTCTCCGAGGATGCTCCCTCCAAGTCCTAGGAAGGTTTCCTTTGACTGGAATGTTCTTGTGGAGCATCACCTTCCTTCTTCTACACCCTTCTAGATAAGGGGCATTCTTCGATATATTGTAGAAAAGGTAACCTCTGCAAGAATTTTATCCTCCTTGACTTGGAAAGCTTTGGGTTTTCCCAAGCTTGTGTTAGCTATATGTGAGTTGCTGACTTTCCACATAAGTCCCGCACGAGAGCCTTGGCCCCCCCCATCATATGTTTACTAGAAAAACATCACTGAGTCTTGGTTAATCTCTTTTTCAACTCTATTAAAAAAGCGAAAAGATTGCCGAGTGAACTTGTCTCTTTCACACTCGTTAATTGGATTGTAAAGGACGTCTATTTGGTGTAAGTTTAACCCTTTTTTAGACCAAGTAGAATAATTTTGAAAAAGGAATACTCTAGTCACTAGTAGCTAGAAGAGTTCTCCTGGGTATTGTTTTATACTTTTTTGGGCCTCGGGGACTAAATTTACGAAAAAGGACATTCTTTGGCATTAAGTTGTAATTTCATTCCATTATCCTACTTGCAGTATTGAGCCTATTATCGGTTCCCACCTTCTCACTATAAGCCTATTATCTCAACAGTTTGCATCATCAACCAAGCAAAGCCTTGCTTATATCCTTTGCAGCTTGACACCCTGTACCCTACGAGGAAACATTCCCCCGAGTGACCATATCCTGCATGCACTTCCTTGCATTGAGCATAGGTATGTTCCACCCTTGGAGATATTTTCTTATTCACGACACTCATTTCCTCCTCTATATCATAACATTCATTTGCCTATGGAAAAAAAAAAAAGATGGGTGGGAAAATAATATTATCTCATGTTGGAAACAATCGTGTCACCTTTGAATAGAGCACAAACTTTTGAGTCCACTTGTCATCCAAAGTTTGGGTTAAGCATGACCTTAGGAAGCTGAGCTCATTACTTAGAGTTTACTCCTTCGACTGGTTACTCTTCCAGTCCCTATGGAGAGTTTGATTGGTGCCTCCTGCATCACAAAGTTTCATCATTGATTATGTGCTGCCAAAGTCCTCCATATATCTCATGCTCTTGTTCAAAGGATGTCTATAAGCCCATGTTGACCATTTCTCATAACTCTTGACTTTGCATGTCATCCATACCCCCAGTGTGTCTCAGAGTTACATGAAGCAGTAGTCCTACCATGCACCCTGATCCTACTTTCCTTATGGGTAGGTAACCTTGAACCCAACAGTCGACATCTCTGCATTGGTCACTGATTGGGGGGTTTCCCTTGTGTTAGACAACAAGAAATCTATTCACACATTGGGATTCATGCAGTGTCTTGGATGCCATTAGCGTTATTGGTGGTTTCCTCACCTTTGTTGGCATTTTCCCTTATTGGATGCTATTCAGAGGGTCTTTTTCATGCACTTCTTGCATCTGGTGCATGCGAAAGATGCACAGGGTCGTTGGTTCGTGAACATGTTCTTTGTTAGAATTCCTCCAAATCATCATCAGTGGCAGGTTCTCTCGCCATCGACAGTCGGGAATACATCAATGTCTCATGATTGATGGATTCTTCAAGTGTTTGACCTCAACCCCTTTATTCACAATTGTAAGAATGTACTCAGTTCCTTGATACTTACTTTCATTACCGGTAGGCTGTCTCGCGTTTTTTAATGATATAACTTAATGTCCGGTAATCAAACGAAGTCTCATTGTGTTCAACCTCAACTCCTTTATTCATATGATGTAGACTTGCACCTTTGGTGGATCGTGTAGAAGACTTGAAGACATCAGTTTATAGTCGCAAATTTCCTAAGCTATTGCTATCATTCATTGCACCAGTACCTATATGACTTCTGTGATCATGGGAGATCATATTGTACTCCATTGTATACAAATATATTCAGATTGATTTTGAGATTGGTTTTCGTTAGGCCTTGTTCGTGACTATGACAACCTATGACATGTATCTAATTTTGTATTGCCTATGCATGGCTATGAACAACAGTTTGGTATATTTCCACATGGATTTGCAGTGTAATTCAAATTGGCATCTATGTGCACACAATCATTATGGATTGTAATATTCTTATGAGCAACTAGTTCGTCCAGCTGGGTCTCCATTACTCCACTTATGGGAATTATAACGTATTTTGACCATCGCAGATACTCCTCTGACCTCACACATTAGGGGGAATTTGTTATAGCAAGATTTTGCTCACCCCATGCAACTTGCTCAGAAGGCCTTTTCCATTTCCCTATGTAGACTTGAAGTCCCTTTTTGCAATTCCCATAGATAATGTTTTTTTTATTTTTCCACATATATGTTCCCTAACAATATACAACATGTGTATACGCAGGTTGCACCATTACATCCCGTGTACATCAGGTTTTGTGCCCAAAATCAAAAAACGGTGTCAGGTTTCCATGTCACGTCATGAGATCCATGATCCTTGACTTTCCATATACTGGAAATGTTTCGACTTGGCGCTTCAGTTCCATTTGAAGGCTATAAATGGACCATCTCCAAGCTGTGGAAGAAGGATGAAGAATTCAACTTTGAGAGAAAAGTTACTCTGGAGAAATTATTCACTTCATATTGAGTCTGCATCCCTTTGTCCTTTTAAGTCTGAACACATTGATCATCCCCCAAGCTCTTCCCTATTTGATGGAGAACCTCATTGTCTCTCTTATATGAGATTGACTTTGATGGAGGATTGAATTGGTGGAGGCCCAACTGGAAGGGACTTAGTTTCTCAGTTCCGAGACGTGCCGACATGGAAGCTTATCATTCATACACTTCTGTTGATCATATTTTAATAGAAATACTCTTTTCCCGTCCAATTAATGTATTGAAAATTTTTGAATTGTTATTCCATGGGGATATTTTTTTTTATGAATATTGATGGATTATGCTATTATATGTTCTAACTTTATATATTATCACCCTATGCTTGCGTATCTTGGTTGTTGAGGACAAGTTGTAGGTATATAGATTTGAGTCAAGTGCTCAACGATGGACTTCATTGAACGTCCAAATGAGGTAGGCTCTTTATCTTGTCTTGTTAGTATCTTTTTTTATATAGCATACTTGAGATTAGAGTTGATTTCTGCATTCATTTCCATCTATTGTGGTTTACCCCATGCCATAGAGTGATTTTCCTCATAACAAATGCCTTGAAATCTACTTCCTTCTTGGGTGGATTATCCTACTCTGTTCTCATTTCATAAGCTGTAAGGATTCCATGTAACTCGTCCATGCTCAACGTAGCAAGATCTGCTCTTTCTTCCAAGGATGAAATCTTAGGATCAAATCTCATTGGAAGAGACCTTAGTACTTTTTGAACAATTACTGGTTCTTTAATTTCTTCTCCCAATCCTTTAATAACATTTACTATTTCATCAACTCGTAGAAAGTAAGCTGCAATATCTTCATCTTCCTTCATCTTCAGTTATTCAAATTTACCTTTATAGGTTTGAATCTTGGCCCCTTTTACTTTGGTATCTCCTTCGTAAATATTTTGAAGTTTGTCCCAAAGATCCTTTGCAGTATCACAATGCATAACTTTGACAAATACTAAATCAACCAGACTAACCATAATAGTACTTTTAGCCTTCGAATTGTTTTCACTGAGTTTCTTTCCATATTTTTCCATTGGAGGAGTGGCAGGTGTCATATATCCGTCTACTACTGCTTGCCAGACATCAAATCTTTGTGCATGTAAAAATGTTTTCATCCTTTTATTCCATAAGGTATAATTATGATCAACACACATTTGCACTCCATTATTAGTGCAATCCATGATCCACCTTCCAGTGGTTAGACCGTTTTTGAAGGAAACTGCTCTGATACCAATTGTTGGAATATTCACCAATACTAAGAGGGGGGGGTGAATTAGTATTGAGCACTTTTTACCACTTTTAATCAGAACATGTAATCTTCAACTTATCAATCAACTTATCACTTATGATTTCATTCAATATATCATTAACAATGCCATTCAACAATGCATAACACATAACCACAAATACACAGTACACCAAAATTCTACATGGAAACCCAAATGAGAGAAAACCAAGGAATGCTTTCTTATATATCAAAATATTACATTCATAGGAAGAACCAACTTCCAAATTCTCCAGCACCAACTAGAAGGAGGCTCCAACCCCCTAATTTACAAGCTCCAACTCCTTGTATTCTCCAGCTCCAACTAGAAGGAAGCTACAACCCCCTAGTTTACAGGTACCAACATGAAGGAGATTTCGATCTCCTTCCTTGCACCACCCTGTTGCCTGAAATATAAATGGAGACTCAACATGTCACCGAAACTGTCATTGATAATAAAATTGTCACTGTCACTGATACTCAACCTATCACTGTCATTGTCGTTAATATTGATACATCATTATCATCAAGCTAGACTCAACCTATCACTATAATTGTCACTAATAATGAAATGTCATCACAATCATGCCAGACTCAACTTGTCACTATAACTGTCACTGATATTGAAACCTCATCATCACCAAAACCATATCCACTCACATAAATCATATGCCAAGATCACCAAGAACATATCTCAAAACATAAACTCGAAATCACCAATATATGCATCAAATCATGTGCCAAGATATATGAGCCATAACATCCATAAACCATGTACCAAATATATGCCTCAAGCATGTGCCAACATCAAGATGTGCATCCAACCATATACCTTATACATGTGCCAAATATATGCCTTAAACATGTACCGAAACATCCAATATATATCTCAAACAATATACCAACACATGCCTCAAACTATGTACCAAAGTGTCCAAGATATACCTCAACCATGTGCCAAACATATGTGCCAAAACATCACTTCTTAAGTTTATCTCAAACACATGTTTGGGACTAGTTTCTGGATTAGTCACAAACCCTAACTTACAAAAAGTATAACTATGTATCTGTAATGAATAAAGGCTAAAACTTGTACCCAATATTCTTCAATATCATATCTGGAATTCCTCCATGTTTCACTCCTTGAATCGTCCCTGAAAAAAGAGTTATAGCGAAAATGGCAGACCTTGTTGAATTCTGGCCTATTTTGGAGAGAGAACTTGTACAACATGCCACACACTCAATACTTGATATATAACTATGAAACTAGAACACCATATACTAAATAATATACTATTTCCAATTAAATTTGTCTCATAGAATTTGGATCTTCTATGAAGAAGTTATGATTGTTTTACTCGAAACACCTATTCGAGACTAGTTACAGGACTAGTAAAAATCCTATATTCAACATAGTGTATCCCCAAAAGTAAATAGACCCAAAAGTTGAAACTTTTACCATAGTTACCTTGATATGTCTTCTCAATAACCTCCAAGTTTCACTATCTGAATCATTCTAGTTAAATGTTATAGTGAAAATGGTAATATGACCTTTAAATAACATACCTTAGAACACATCATCACAAGAATTCATCTTCCCTTGGAATTTCGCCCTTCTTCACTTCATATTCCCTCTAGAATTATCCTTTGAGCTCCTTGGTTACCTCAAATAAAAATCACTTGAGTTGATGTCACAAATGAACTCCTAGGTTCCTTATTTATACTAGATCTGACACCCTCTTTTTAGGGCCAACTTGACCCAAATAAAAGTCAATTTAATTTTTATGATTATTCCATTGGGGCCTACTTTACCAACAATATTTTATTATTTATTTTAATATTAATTGCAATGGGGCCCACTTGTAACTTATTTTTTGCAACACTTTTTAGGGGTTGACTTGTAACTTTTTGTCCTTAGATCCGGGGCTTCATCTTTAAGACTGAAAGTATCCTAAACCGTGAGGAACCACGTGACGTACGAACAATTGTTGGAAACACCATGATGAGGAATATCAATCTGTGGATGTATTACATGCATTTTCAATGTTCTTCATGGTATTCTTCTTCAATCAACTTTGAGCTCCATGACCACACCGTCAGGGCTTCTTAACTACTTAGCCACTTGGCCATTTTTCCAGGGCTTCTTGTAGACTTCTTCAAAGCATATTTCCACGAGGGCCATGCTTAGAGCTACGCCATAAGGAGACCACTTTGAAGACTTCTTAAAATACACCCATTACTTGGACTTCTTCTAGAGTTGACATCTAGGGTTGACATCAATGATAACTAACTTTCCATAAAGACATACATAAGTACCTCATGTAAAAATTTTAGATGTTGGTTCACTGTACTTTCTAATATATGATTCATGGAAGTTAGGGTTTCTGAATGGTCCCGAGATCAATTTAAAATAGGTCATTTTGGAATTTTCACTATAACTTATTTTCTGGGACTCATTAGACTGCAAAATTTTTATAGAATAAAGGAGACATATAGAAGTATCTCAAGTAAAAATTTCAGATGTTGGTTTGTTGTACTTTCTTTGATATTCTCCCTGTAATTTAGGGTTCCTGAATGCTCCTGAAATCAATTTCAAACAGGTCAGTTTATCATTTTCTCGATAACTTATTTTTTGGGACTCTTCAGACTATGAAAATTTCATAGAACATAGGAGACATAAAAAAGTACCTCAAGTAAAAATTTCAGAATCAGATTTGAAAAATTGGATATGTGGCATGCTGTACAAGTTTTTTCTTGGGAAGAGGTCCAAAACATCAAGCTTTTAGAAAGTTACCATTTGGAAATTCAAATTTTGGTCAGACCTGGTAAAGGTAGAAATAGTGAGCAGACCTACTGAAGGAAGAAGCAATGAGTAGACCTAGTGAAGGAAAAAGCAACGAGCAGTCCTGGTGAAGGCATAAGTAGCAAGCAAACTCGATGAAGGTTGGTGCCTCTCAATCAAATAGATTGGTGTCTCTTGTTAAATTGGTTCTTAGAGGTGGGGATTCGTGTCTATGAAGATATGTAAGAGTAGGTTGGTGCCTACTAGGATTTGTACCAATGGAGATTGGTGTCTCTAGTAGGTTGGTGCCTATAAATATTTTTAACAATAGGTTGGTGCCTATAAATATTTGTAACAATAGGTTGGTGCCTAAAAAGAATTATAAAGATAATTTTCATGGTTTTCTCCCAAGAATTATGTGATTATTTTCTTATGGTTGATGAATGTTTGAAAAAGTAAAAACAAATGGTCTTATATTGATTCATCCCCTCCCTCCTTTCAGTATAAGTGCGTTATCAACAATTGGTATCAGAGCAAGTTCCTTCAGAAACAGTCTAACTAATGGAAGGTAGATCTCAGGAGCACACATGGTTGTTCAAGAAGGTTTGTCCACAAACATGGCATCATTGTTTGAAGGAATAAACTATTCCTCCTGGAGAATAAGGATGCAAACCTATTTAATGGATCTTGGTTTTTATATTTGGAAATCATTCATGACTAGTTATATAGCCCAAACAACTCCATCAACAAGTGCTTCCAGGAATAATCCTAGTGAAAATAATGCAAATTCCTTGAATTCCATCTTCTGCGGTCTATCAGAATCCAAGTTTGTCAAGGTAATTCATTGTGAATAAGCAAAATAAATATGTGACAAGCTTGAAAATATCTATGAAGGGGATGAAAAGGTTAATAAGGAAAAGATCCAAACTCATAGAAGGTAGTTCAAGAGTTTGAAAATGAAAGACGAAGAAAATGTTACAACCTATCTCCTTCATGTGGACGAAATTGTCAACACTATCAGAGGACTTGCTAAAAAATTTGAAGAACCGATGATTGTACAAAATGTGTTAAGGTCACTCCCCTTAATATTTGATTCCAAAGTCTCTATCATTGAAGAAATGAAGGATCATGATAAATTTAAAATGGATGAATTACATGGGATCCTCATGGCATATGAAATGAGGATAGAAAAAGAAAAACCATCAAAGAGAGAAGCAACCTTCAAAGCTTCAAAGAAGACAAAGAACATAGAGCATGAATCAAGCGATAGATTCGATGATGAATTTGATTCCACGAAAGCCCATTTTCTGAGGAAACTCAAGAAAGGATCTGTAAAATATAAAGGTAATATGCCCTTCAAATGTTTTAAATGTGGAAATGTAGGAAATTTTTCTTATAAGTGTCCATATGCAAAGGATGAAAGTAGTGTTGATGAAGAAGACAATAATGTAAATAAAGGGAGAAAATATCACCAACACAAAGAGAACCAAAAATAGGACAAGCATGAAAAGAAGAAGAAATCTTATAAGTAGAAGAAGAGTCTCTACTAAAAAAGGGTCAGTGACTCGTCTGAAGAAAGCATTGAAAGTAGTTTTGATAGTGATAGAAAATAAACTCCCTTTATGGAGATCAAAACAAATATTGATGAAGACAAAGGGAAGGAAACGATGGATTCAAAAGAAGAGGAAAATGACAAAATAGATGGGGAAGTGGATCTTGAAGAAGAACTCATGTGTGCCTTAAGTGAAATAAAAAAGTTTAAGAAAAATAATTTGAAACAAAAGGAGAAGTTGCAAAAATATAAAGAAGAGGATCGTGATTCAAAATAAAAAAATTCAAAAATCCTTGAAGAAACATAAAAGAATATCATGAACCTAAAGGTTCAATTAGAAGAATCAATAAGGATGGAATA
Source organism: Picea engelmannii (assembly GCA_009831015.1). Lineage (NCBI taxonomy): Eukaryota > Viridiplantae > Streptophyta > Pinopsida > Pinales > Pinaceae > Picea > Picea engelmannii. The sequence goes on from ML791337.1 coordinate 657,297, forward strand.
CATGGTGAGAATTCAGCTAAAGAAAAAGGAAGAAAATTGTGAAGAGCTAGAATCTGAAATTGTTTCCTTAAGAAACGAACTGGAGAAAACAACTTCAAGTTTGAAAAGAATACTAAAACCTTAGACAATATCATCAATTGTAAAAGGTGTACATTCATTAAGATTGGTCTTGGATACGATGTTGTTGTTTCCTCCCTACCTACACCTAGCCTTGCTACAACTAGGGAAGTTCTATTTGTTCCAGGCGGAGTTCAGACTGGTTTTCTAGAAGAACAACGTACTATTGATTGTGCTAAACAAATTGATGAACTTCCTGTTCCTCACATGTCAGAATTTGAGCATGCTTTTACATATGATATTGTTGCTGATATGTTGGGTTTTTATACTCTTGTAAGTGAACCTAACCCTAATCCTAATTCCTCTGATTAGACAACACAAAAATCTGTGTCCTATCATAGGAAATGTCAATAATGATTTCAGATCTTTGCAGAAGAGACATGAAAGACACAATTGTGGACCGATGCTGACTACTAGGATAGATTGTGGTTGGATTGATGGATGGTCGTGGAATCACTTGACTAGATGTTTTCGAACTTCATATCATTGTGTATCATCGTTTTTACAGTTGTGCAATGTCCCCCTTACTTATTAATGATTTCCTTGGAAGTGGTCGATCGAGGATTGACCCGAATTGACAGTGGACTGGAGTTTTGATTGATTATCCATCGACAAAGTTTCAAATGGGTTGTTCGTTGACTGGAATTTTCGATAAGAACTGTTGATGCTACTTATTGAATCCTCCAGGGGGGGAATACTTGAATTTGTTGATATGAAAACCCAACTGATGTCTTCTTGTTGACTTGATTGTTTCTTGTTGAATTGACTTGGATTTGCTGAGACCGATCGAACCGTGTTCGACTATTGTTGGAGATGTACTAATGAATATGTTGGATACAAATACTTATGGATTGACAGAGATGGATTATTTTGCGTTGTTTGTGACAATGTTCAAACTTCTTCAGGAGTGTTGCTTTATCGTGTTTGGGCAATTTTTTTGCAGTCAAAACGAATTAAGGGACATGCAATTAGGAGTAATATCCATCTCATCACTAAGTGCTTAAGGAGAAGAACAAGTTCACGGGGAGCATCCCTTTTCCATCGATGTCAAAGAGGGAGAGTTGCTGACAGGGTGATAATTCTTTCTATTCCTGTGAGAGTTGTAGACATGGGGATAATTCTTTCTATGCCTAGTGGACTATGTGTTTAGTTGTAGGATTTCCATCAATGACAAAGGGGGATATTGTTGGAATTATCATCATTGATGTCAAAGGATTAATGTTGTCATTAATGTCATATTACATATTTACAAATACACACAACATTTCCAAGATTTATTTATATATATGTTTACAAATATATTAAAAAATGGGTGCATGTGAAAAAGTAACAAGTGAAATGGGGGTTTCAAACCCATGGGTTTGGGTATTTTCCCATAGTATTTGGAAAATTAAAAGAAAAAGGGGGAATTAGTTGTTTAATTAATGGACTTGTCCCTTCATGAAGGGTTATGAAAAAGTATAACAAGAGAAATTCTTGGGAGAAAGTGTGTGTGAAAAATGGATGAGAAAAGATTGAATATCATTCCAAGAGGGAAGAGTTGTGAAATCAATTATAGGTCAACTTGACATTTTCACAATCACTTATGTTTTTGAATGTTTTAGACCTTGAAATTTTGAAGAGATGAAGGAGAGATCTCAGGGTACATGTGGTAAAAATTTCATATGTTGGTTCACTATACTTTTGGAGATATGCCCTATGGAAGATAGGGTTCCTGAATGCTCCTGAAATCAATTTCAAATAGGTCAATTTGGAATTTTCACTATAACTTATTTTCTGGGACTCTTTAGACCGTTATTTTTTTACAAAAAAAAGAGACATATTAAAGTACCTAAGGTAAAAATTTCAGATGTTGGTTCGTTGAACTTTTTGAGATATTCTCTATGGAAGTTAGGGTTTATGAATGGTCATGAGAACGGTTTTAAATAGGCCAATTTGGCATTTTAACTATAAATTATTTTCTGGGGACTCTTTAGACTGTGAAATTTTTACATAAAAGAGGAGACATACATAAGTACCTCAGGTAAAAACTATAGATTTTGTTTCACTATACTTTATAAGATATGCTTTGTGGAAGTTAGGGTTCTTGAATGCTTCTGGAATGAGTTTCAAATAAGCCAGTTTGGTATTTTCAATATAACTTCTTTTCCGGGACTCTTCAGGCGGTGAAAAATTCAGAGAACATAGAATACACACAGAGGTACCTAAATTAAAAATTTCAGAGAAGATATGATACACACATAAGTACCTTAGGTAAAAATTTTAGAATTAGATTTGCAAAATTGGATACGTGGCATGCTATACAAGTTCGGTCTTGTGAATAGGTCCAAAACATCAAGCTTTGGGAAATTTACCATTTGGAAATTAAAATTTTGGTCAGACCTGGTAAATGAAGAAGTAGTGAGTAGACCTGGTGAAGGAAGAAGTAGTGAGTAGACTTGGTGAAGGAAAAAGAAACGAGTAGATTTGGTTAAGGCAAAAGTAGCAAGAAGACTCAGTGAAGGTTGGTGTTTCTCAAACAAATAGATTGACATCTCTTACTAAGTTGGTGCGTAGCAGTGGGGATTGGTGTCTCCTTTATATTGGTGTCTACGAAGGTGTCTCCAGTAGGTTGGTGCCTACAAAGAATTATAAAAATAAATTTTGTGGTTTTCTCCCGAAAGGGTTTCCACATAAATCTTGTGTTCCATGTTCTACTGTTAATAGATCTCATATGTGATTGTTTTCTTATGGTTGATGAATGTCTGAAAAAGTAAAAAAAAATTGTCGTATACTGATTCATCCCCCCTCTCAGTATAAGTGTGTGCTCAATAGTGAAACCCTTGTTTCTTCTACTCATTCTTTTGAAAGAATAGGTATAATTTTCTTTGTGTGCATTTGAAGTTCTTATTATAGTAAACCTATATCAAAATCTGGTTACAAATTACAATAAACTCTGGTAAGAAGAAATATTCATTATCTGAATGGATTTATTAAATTAGATATTCTTTTTGAGTGTATTCAAAATATTTATGATTTTCTCTGCAACCGTGGTTTTATGCAGATGAATAAAATGACTAAGAAATCCAAAGGAAATCAGATGAAAGTTCAGGACATAGAGAATAAGGAGTTTAATGAAGACAAGAACCCTAACGCTACCTTCTTCTCTGATACAAGTCATAAGACTGGACATAAAGGATGCTTGGATTGGGGACATAATTATAGAGTTTTCAGATATGAGAATTTTCCTGAAGATGATGAAGTGGATAGATAAGTGTATAAAACTATCAAAATATCCAACCTTCACTATATATCTGCAAGTCTAGCAATTCCGCCCTATTATGACATGGTATGGTGGATATTTTCTCATGTCGACCTCAAAACATCCATAGTGGTAATTGCATCTTGCCAAATTGTAGCATCATTCATACCATAAGATTTAGCAACTATGTACAAGTTAAGACCATATGAAATTAGTTTAAGCAAACAATTTTTAGAAGTATTCATAGCCCAAGACCTAGATATGGTTGATTTAGTAAAATATTGGTGGTATGACTCTGAGGCATTCAAGGAAAATTCAAATAGACCGTATCCAATTCAATATTTTAAACAACGTTATCGATTAGTTGCAACAATGTTATGTAGGCTACATGGTGAGAAGGATGCCCAACTCTTTAAATTACAATGAGTTCCCCTTATCCATCAAATTGTTGAAAAGGATTCTATTTTCAATTGGGCTCATATTTTGTCCTCAAGTATTCATCAAATTGTCAAGCAATTCTAAGATGCTCCACCTAGTTTTGGTGTAGGGTTTTCAATGTCTTCCTATTTAGTTGATGTTGTATGTGCTCGAAACCATTTTCCTCTAATGAAATGGAAATGGTCTACTTCTCAACTACATGCACATGTCTATTGTTCAATACTCTGGATTTATAAGTGCAAGAAGCATGTTTATGATATATGTGATAATTTCATGATGCCTCTCTATACACTATTATTTAATCGACCAACTCCAAGATTTACTCAGGAAGCCAAAGACACTATCAAAGAGATTAGATATTGGTTTTTAGATGAATTTTTCTTATATCAGAATTTATGGTTGTGCATTAGCTCTTCATTTATTACCAAAGTATGTTCCAGACCATCTAGTGTTAAGGAAAATTCTTTTCGAAGAATGGTATCAAGGATCACTTGTGATTTAGTCAAGAATTCAAAGAAATTGTGGCCTTCATTTCCAATCAATCTTGGAATATATGCTCTATTGAATACTCACCATGCTAGAAAATAAGATTTATATCTTGAAGACCTCTCATTGCATTTTGCTAATTTCGGGAGGCATGATACCTACATAATTGTCAAGAAACACTGTAAATTGGTTAAATATTACAAGTCTTACTAACATGAAAATGGTCTCTTCAACATTGTATTTCAAAGAGATTATACTTATTAAGATGTCCTAAAAATAATTAAAATTAGTGAAGATAGCTAGGCTAAGACAAAATTATTAGCCTATCAGAAAGAAATGGTAGAAACTATTTGAAGGAGAAAATAAAAGAATGATGGGTATAGGACATAGCCAAACAGAGCCTGTCCAGGGAATAAAAAATGAGGAACAAAACAAACAAGAGCAGGCCAAATATAATAAAGGAGAAATAAGTAAAAGATTTAAAACCCCAACGCCTAATGATGAAATTATGATAGGAAGCAATCCAAGTCAAAATAATATGATTGAATATTCTCAAACTAATGTTATAGGTACGCCAACTATTATTGCTATACCAATTGCTACCCCTAGTGGAGAAAATTTTCCTACAGGGCATCATTTGGATAAATTAGAACCGGTAGAATAGACTGTGGTACCCCTTGGTGAATATTTCTTTAGCAGCTCAAAAAAGGGGATTATTAAAGGAAGATCAAATAAGAGGAAACCAGGGAGCTCTAAAGAAGAGTAGTCAAGACAGGTCATGGTGTGGAATGTTGTAGGGCTAGAACCAAAAAAAGTTGCTAAGGAAACAACTTCTACCTTGGGAGATTTTGATAATGCTAATGCTAATGCATGGACTGTTAATGAACTTACATGAGAGTTGGAAAAGAAAAAAGCATAGGTAACATTTCTAGAGGAGAGATTTAGAAATCATAAGTCATTGTTTGAAGAGGAGCAATAATAGAGGATCAACTAGCTAAGGGAACAACACAACTCACATATTCATATCTATGAGAATCAACATAAGCAATAAATATAAAAATTAAAAGAGCAACATTTGAAAGAAATAATTGTTCTCCATGAGAAATAAGAGCTAAAACTGAAGGGAGTTTCTGGGTAATATCAAGAATAAGTCAATGCATTGGAAGCATAGGTGAAAAATCCTAAACCTGACCAAAGTCATATTGAACTCTTCAGGTCAGAATCTTTATCTATTAATTCTAAACTAAACAATCTTTAGGAAGATTTCTACAAAAAGTTGAGTGAAATTCAACATCATAATTATTTACTCAAGTTTTATGATAGAGTAGAAATTGAAGTTGAAGAGAAAAATAATACTCAAACATCTTTTGATAAACTGAAGGTTTGGAAAATAAAGAATAATATGGCACCTGCGAATATTCCATGAATGAATAGCAATGAGAGGGTCTAGATCCAAATATCATTAGACACTTGGTCTAATACTTGTGAATATATCAATGATTGGATCAATGATGCTAATCAATGGCGTTCCGAACTTGGGATGTTGTTCTCGATGTTGTAACATAATTTGAATTTTTCATGATATTTAGAAATATTTTAAAAATTATTGTTTAAGTCTTAATAATTTATAGGTTGTTAGGTTTTATTAAAATTTTAAAATGTCAACTATTTTAAATACTTTTGTAAATAATTTTGATTAAAACTTAGAAGTGGTTTAGTTTTAAATTTTTTCATAGGAGTTTAATATAGTTTAGTTTTATAAAGGTTTGGCTATTATTTAAATCAGACTTAGTTTAATTATAAGTATATTGTATAGTTGTATTAATAAAAAGTGCATCTTTCATCGCAGGATTGATCGTGCAATCATGAGTTTTGATCAAAGGTCCTTAATGAATTAAGGCCCCCACGCCTGCTCTACAATTAACAAAAGGGAGGGGGGCTGCGAAACTCAACCAAGGTTAAAGTTGTTAAGACGTGTCGTGCATCCGTTAATTTCACCTGTCGACTATGGTTAGTATAACCATACAAGACCCCCCCACAATCAACATTGGGTCAATGCATGTCCTAGATGACGATAATAGGCGGAAAAGGTAAAAAGTTAATTTTTATTTAAATTTAATTAGAAGCCAATTAGAAGCCACCACATATTCAATTTCATTTAAAAAGGGGTAATATACACTTTGTTGGATTTATGAAAGGTTTTGAACATCGATAACAAAATCCAGTTTTACCCGTGCTTTCCGCCATTCCAGCCTAAGCATATTTTCTCAAGCACATTTTCCTCGGTAATTCAAATTTATTTACCTTTTTAATCCTTGTTATTTAAATGGAATTATCTAAATCCACTAAAGCTAAGAAAATGGTAACTATTGAGGAAGAAGATTTGGTTGACAGAGACAAAGATATCTTTGACCTGGTCCCGTCAATAGATTCTTTTGAATTACATGAGCAAATGACTCAAAACTTTAGAGATTTGGTGGACCATTACCATGCTTGGGAATCCAACTTAACGAAGTTTCTGGTGCCACAAGTGTATGAATTTCCCAAATTCATGGTCTATTGCACCTCAAATTACATTCCCTCCAAGAGAACTATAATTTCCAAAAATGGGTTTGTGCTCATTGAAATAACTCCTCAATCTATTTCAAAAATGCTAATATGGCCACTAAACCCTAACACTGTTAAATGTGATTGTATTGGCCAAATGTTTCAAAGAATTAAAACCCGAGGATAGAATTTCCCTATTACAATCATATTTATGCAAGTATCTTGATGTTCCTGCAAATACTGCTACTCTTGAATCTATCTTGTTTCCTAAAATTCAGAGACAAATTATCTCCATGATTTCTATGACTTTAGGAAAAGATAATGACCTTATAGTTGATTAGTTTTTGTTAGGGAATATGATGTTAATTTGTCCATTTACAGTCAAACCCTCAACGAGATTCAACTATGCCCAATTTTTTTCTGACCAAATCCATTGTCAACTGTTAGAGTTTGAAACTCTCAAGAGTTTTAGATATCAATCTTACCTTGTTCACCTATTCTTGTTTTCTCAAGCCATTCGTTTTTTACGTCTTGCCTAAATTTTGAAGATGAAATTGGTAGTCCAGTGTTAGTCATTCATTGGACCTCTTTGGTTAAGAAGAATACTGAATGTTGGATTCTCAGAATATATTGAACAATTTATGGCAAAAGCTTACCAGATCATGCATGATGAAATTTCCAGAATGTAAAAATTTATTACAACTGAGTCCAGACAAGAGAGTAGGAGACTGGTACATTTTTTAGAATTACACTGAAATCAAAGTCTATGGTTTTGATTTTGACCTTTTCTTTTACCTATTTTCTTGACTCCCAGAGTATTTGTACTGGAATACATTAGACAGAGTTGAAATTCATATGACATTCATTTTGCATCAAGAAAATAGAAGACTATTTTTAAATTGAAAAAGGAGGTAGGACCTTTTGTTGTCAATAACATATCAAGATTGCAGGTAACAACAAATCTTCTCTTATCTATGGGATTTTAGCAGGGACATGCATGGATGTATGAACCTCATGTTGTAATTTCCTAAAAACAAATTGCGCATGGACAAGCTCCTTATCAACATCAACAAAGAAACACAATTGGAGCTGCTAGCAAACCAAAACAGCTGGGAAGATGTACACACTATTTTGAAAATACATGGTAAAGCACCAAAGAATCCTTCAAAATATCCAATAGTAGAGACCCCTCAGTAGTTTGAGCAAACATACAAGAGAAAAACTACACGGTCGACCTCAAAGGACTCAGAAACATAAGAAGAAAGATCAACAAAAAGGCAGAAGACAGAGGCACTTGATGAAGAGGAATATCAAGAGTCACAAGAAGAAGTAGCACCAATAATCAAAGGACCTACTGTAATGATAGAAGTATCATCATCAACGAATCCTTAGAATGTAGAAATTTAGAGTGAAAAATAATCTTTCGTTACAGACCAATCAAAACCAATTGATCATGTTCATTAGTTCATGGCTACTCAAAATATGGATGCAAATATCAAACAAAATATTCTCTCTAAAATATTTGACTAGGATACATCCCAGATCAGGATGTTATCAGTTGTGGACTATGAGAAGGGGAGATTAAATATAACAGTTTTAGAGACAAAGGAATAGAAGAAGGTTACAAACATATCTATAGATCTTAATGCAATTCATGCACTAGATAAAATGGATCCACATAGACAAACTGAAGAAATGTTGAATAAATATGTGATGATAGATAACCTTGGAATAAAGAAGCTACAAGTTATAAATGAAAAGCTCATAAACCAACTGAAAATGAGAAGTTGACCTATAGAACCAGAAAGATGAGAGTGGAGGAATTGGGACAGTGGGTGATGGACCTAGGAGCTAATCCAAAAGATGTGGCATCTATGCAGGCTCTAATGAAAACCAAAGATACAAAGATACTAGCTTTAAAGAGAAGACTCAATGTTCCTTGAATTGAACATGTCCAGACTCCAGTGTTGGAGGTAATCCAAGAAGAAAATGATCAAATCCTAAAGTAAATGGTAGAAATGGAAGAACAGATTGATTTGTATCATAAGCAAATTGAAATATTGAAAAGGGGATCTTCTTCATTACAACTTCCAGAGTCAGCAGATCCGACATAGGGATTATCAAGAACATTAGCAGATTTGAAGTTGAAGGAAGCTGAGATTGAAAAGCTAAAGAAAACAATTGCAACACAGAATGAAGAGATCAAAGATGAGGATAAAATTATTGGAGAATACCAAAAGTTGAAAGCCAAGATGCTAACATACATGGAGCAAATGAAGAACAAGATGTCTGGTAAACCATATTTTATAGGGGTTAGACACATCATTTGGGATGAAATCATTAATGAAGTTGGAAAGATATGGGATTACTTCAAGATAAATGATGATGAGATCCTATTGAAAGATGAAGTAGATGACACTTTAAAAAAACATTCCAAGAATTAGGAACTCACCCAAAGGTTGCTACCTGAGTTATCAAGTTTCTAAATTCAAATTCTAGTGAAGTATTGAAAAGTAAAGGTGTAAAAGATAAAACTACAATGGCGATGGAGGCTGAAAATATCTTCACGAAAATGAATTTACTAAAGCAAGCTCATAATAAGTGTATATCTGTGAAAATAAACATTGATTCATTCACAAACAAATTTGAAAATTTAGTAAATATGGGATTGCCTTCAACCTAGAATGATAAAGGGAAGCTCCTATCATTCGAAAGTTACAGAATTTTTTTATTCATAGTTAGAAAAAGTGAGCAAAATTTCGAAGGAATAGTTGACAATTTGAGAGGGCAAACCATTGTAGATGCACTCATAGATGATTTCTATCTTCTTTGGTAAATCGATAACTTATTTTCAATCCCTCCTACTTACGAGAAGTACATTGAGCTGGACATTGCATACATGCAAATAAAGTCAATCGACTATCCATCAAGTGAAACATGGAAGCTTCTCCTCCAGTTGTTAACTGAATGAATCATCAAGTCAATTGAGGAAAATCATGATCTCAAATCATATCTTCCAAGTTTTTCTATATTTAGAAAGTCAAAGATCTCTTTATATATGAAAAGATGAAAACTAGGATCGATTAACCACTTTAAGTTATGACCTAATTTGTATAAAGTTTTGACCAAAACTCAATGTAAAGAGAGTTTTGGATTGAAAGACAAACATTTTAATAAAATTCTGCAGGATTTGAGTGACTCAAAATTTATTTGTTTTCATTTCATGTGATATCTCTCTTATGTTGTTTCCATATTCATAAATTTCTTCTTAGATGTATCTGTTACTGTAATTGTGATAATTTAGTACAACTACTACTATTGCATCTGCAAAAGGGATTATTAAAGCTACATATTTCTCTGATATACTGTAAGTATTGACAAGACCCGTGCTTAATTCATTACACCTTGTGAATAGAAACAAATTGTTCCTTTCTATTCAATTCATATTCTTAGTTCATATACATATTATGTATAATTTCTTCTAATCGAGAAGTAAAATAATATTTATCAAGGGATATATTATTTTACTATCATTTTTGTTCTTGTTAATTCTTCTTTCATCTCTTAAAGGATTTAATTGTTTGAAACATTGAAATAATACCCTCAGAAACTGATCTTTAAAGCATTGAAGATCCATAACTAAGGCTTGAAATGAATCAGTAAAACACCCTGTTTTAGGACATACCAACTTAGACATAAATAAATGAAATTTAAATGGATTCCTTGGCATAATTTTCTAGCCAGAAACATCTCAAGGGTAACAACATTCTTTTGGTGTCGTTGTCGGGGAGCGAATTAAAGAAAAAATACTTTCCTTGGGTAGAACGACAAGAAAACCTACTTCTTGTTGGTGAACAAGAGCCAGGAAGGGTAAAATATTTCACCTGGCGAGTCCACATTTTCAATCCTGGCATCAAGAAGGAAAAAAACTAGGGCTAACCTAGACCCAAAGAAGACTACACCAGTAGCAAACCCCAAAAAACTAATGTCTAAGAGAAATCCTAGACAAAGACCTATACCACCTTCTACTGTACCCTCTGCTACTAAGCCCTCTTCTTCTATAAACCCTAAATCAAAAGGTAAATATTCTATTACTTTAAAAGATCCCTCAAAATATTTTCCTACTAGTTCCCCAAAACTCCCTTTTCCATCATCTCCTAAAGAATCCCTTTCAAGCTCTCCAAAACCATCTCTACCAATTTTCACAACTAATTCAATTGATATCTTCCTTGAACATTATATTGAATTTTCCCTCAAATATTCTCCTATGATCTCTCAAATCTATCCTACTGAAACTTCTCCAAACATTTTCCCAAAGGAATCTCTTAAGAATTCTCCTGTTACATCCCCTAGGTTTCCTTTCTTGTACCCTAAAAAAAAAATACCCCAAACATATATTCCAAAGGATCCTCTAGAAGAAGAAGAATTTAAAGTATTGTTTAATCCACTCACTCATGAGAATTCATAGTTGTTAATTGATCATCTAGTCATGGAATGAAATATTCCTCAACAACAACCACAACAACCAACTACAAAAGTTACTTTTATTGGCTCTTTTAACCCAAACTTTGAATTATTTCTTAGGGAGAGAAGATATACTACTTTAACTTGTATGCAAGATGATTTTGTTGAAATTGAATATAATATGGTTGCTTCAGGAAAATCCAGAGTTAGAAGTGACTCAGGAGAAAGAGAGAAAAAAAACAAAGGGAACAAGTCGATATATATGGAATTAATAAAAGTCAAGAAGATAAAATCGAGGAAATGTCTAGAATCATTAAAGATTTATCAAATAAATTGGCTAGAATGAAAATTGAGAGAAGAAGGATTGCTAATAGAAATCCAAATCATTTTAGAAGGCCTTTCAACCCTCCTCAAGTTTTTCAAAGAGAAAGGAAAAATGAAGATCAACCTATACGAGCACCTATAAAAATTTAAAATTTGGTTGATAACCATGTCGAGGAAGAATTTGAATATATTGATGAAGAAATAAATATGATGGAAGGTGACCTTTCTGATATGAATCTCACTCAAGAAGAATATGATAAATCCTTAAGTTTTGATTTGTATTTTAATGAAGATGATAACAATAATCACACTGATTCTTCATAATATCAATATAGGATTTTCTCAGATGCCTTGCAAGTTGAAGTACATAGAAAATATGACCTTAGACCTAGGAAAAATGTAAATATAATCAAACCCAATAATCAAGGTTATTTAGATAAAATTTAAAATAAAGATAATGGAAAGGAAATCATATCTGTAAAACAAAAATCTGAACAAAAGGATGCTTACAAAATATATGCAGATCGTAAGGGATATGAGAAAACTAATAGTTCTTTCAATCTAGAAAATGAATTAAATAAGATCAAAATTCCTATTCCTTTGTTGCAAATTGCAAAAAATCTTGTTTATCGAAAATAAGTGATGAAGATGATTGATTGTTCCATTACGACAACTCGACCTGATACATTAAATCTACAAGATGAAAGACCCACTGTTATGTTTGGTCCTCACATTGAGGAGAGAGGAGAGGCAATGGCCCCATTTTACATTTATTTGACTGTTCATGAACATCTTTTACACAATTGCATGCTGGATTCAAGTGATTCTCACAATTTCATGCCTAAAATAGTTCTGGAGAATCTGGGTTTGCAAATCACAAGACCATATCATGATATGTATTCCTTTGATGCAAGGAAAGTTAGATGCTTAGGAATGATCAAAGATCTTGTAGTACACTTTTCCCAAATTCTAGTAAAAAGTGTTTTTATGGATATAGTTGTGGTAGATGTGCCTGTGAACTATGTAATGCTTTTATCTAGATCTTGGGAAAGTAAATTGGGTGGCTCATTACAAATGGAAATGAAATATGCCACAATCCCAGTTTTTGGTGGAGAAACCATGAGATTTTATAGGGAAACTAAACTAGCTTACATAGTCAGTAATACAAATCATCCCAATAATTATCTTGTTTATTCAAAAGATCAAGACTTGTTTT
>ML791337.1:670179-688572 GCA_009831015.1 Picea engelmannii
TTTTATATATATATATATATATATATATATATATATATATATATATATATATATATATATATATATATATATATATATATATATATATATATATATATATATATATTATTTTATTTTTATTTTTATTTTTTATTTTTTTATCTTATCTGTAAATAGTGAACTAGGAATTTGTACATAAATTGTAAATACTCCTTTGTGTGAAAATAAAGAACCCGAAGATGGAATGTGAAAAATGTATTTTGATAGAGCTTCCTCCTAGGAGGGTGTTGGAGCAGGTATACTTCTGATTTCACCTTCTGTAAAATTCTTTCCATTTTATTTTAGAATGTCTATGATGATGTAGAATTAATTGTTAAACAAATAAGGAAGGCTTATCAAGCTAAACATCCTAGGATGAGATCCTATATGAAATTTGCTTGGGATTTAATTGAAACTTTCTTTTTAACCTTCAATATCCATGCAATACCAAGACATGAAAATCAACAAGCTGACTCTTTAACAGTAGCAACAAGTAGTTTCAAACCTCCTGAGGTTCCTAACCTTAAATATGAAGTGGAAATGAAATACATGCCTTCTATTCCCGATAATGTCAATCATTGGAAAGTATTTGAAGATGATCAAATAAAAAATATTTTGGAAATGATCGATAAATTTTCTGCAACTCATATTGATCAAGAAAGATAATGACCAAATTAATCAAAATAGTCGTTCTGATTCTAAATTGCAAGATGTGTTTGCTAACCATAAAATGACGGTGTTAAGAATGGGGGATTCACCTTGTTCATGAATATCTTATCATGTTCATTCATAAAGGGGGTTTTTTAATTGTGAAAAATACAGCTAATATATTGTAGGTATTGTGGGGGGGGGTGTGGGTATATGTAATGTACCCCAAATTTCATAAAATAAAAAAAAATTGTTGGGGAAAACTAAATTCCATTATGCATACAAAATGTTCGTGACACAAGAAGGTAATTCGTTATATATCTTATTCAAATAATTATACACATCGATTGTAATCCACTATCATTACCCATCCTAAAAAGGCTGTAAGATATTTAAAAGCAACCTATCACTTGCTGTTATACTTCATAATAGTGTCACTATAAGAATGAGATCATAACATTGAGGTGTTAGTGGCTAGGCCTGTCAAGGTCCATGGCGTGGGAATAAATTAAGCGACCCAATTTATAATAGGTAAGAACTATGATTTATAAAACATGTAAGCGATATACCTCATAATCTCAAGAATTAAACCTTAGCGACCATGGGATTGAACCTATGGTCATAACCTTCTAAATTCAGGCTCCTACACAACAGGGTTTATGCTATTTCATAGCAATGTATCGAATTAAAAACTTATGATAAGCATATAGCAGAGTAGTCGTGTCCCTATTATCATAATCACTGACTCAACGTTACATGTACTCATAGCCTTTAAGTGGTTTGTGAAGTCATAAATGTGGAGGAGGCCTGAAATGGTCTGAACCTAGTCTATCGTGTCTGTGGCATTTAAGATAGGTCAGGTTCATTAATGGTGACATGCCACCAATACTCTCTAGGACTGACATTACAGGAAAGCCCCACTATGGGCTTGCCACTTTGGTTGGTTTCACATAGCATGGTGAGGGTGGCATACTTTTCATTCTTCTCCACTACCTAGAGGCATGAGGTGCCATTTCCCCCTCGCAGTTATTCCCTTTGTGTTTTGTTACTCTATGGTTTTTTCTCCTGCGACGGTAGTGTTGTTTGGCTCTGTGTTTTTTCTCCCGCGACGGTAATGTTGTTTGGCTCTGTGGTTTTTCTCCCGCGACGATAGTATTGATCGACTCTGTGTAGAATGGTAGAATTGGGGCTTTTAGCAGGTTTTTCCACATGTGTGGTGGCTACTGTTTCAAGATTTCGCTATTTGTGCATGGTAAGCCAACATTCTCTGTGTATCATATTCTTCACGCCTGACGATTTTGATGCAAGGTATTATTCAGGTTAAAGAAAAACGTTCTCTGTGAAATGCAATTATCTATGCCCAACTGTTTTTTGTATAACGCATTATTTGTATTCGAATTTTCTATGTACAATGCATTCTTTATGTCGACGTTTTTTCCTATGTAAAGTATTACTTGTGTTGAAGGGTTCTCTGTATAGTGCATTCTTTATGCCAACATTTTCCTATGCAAAGTATTACTTGTGTTGAAGTGTTCTCTGTAGGGTACACACATATGATGAGTAAAGCTCCCACTGTTTGTACACAGATATCTCCTTGATTTTCACTATAACATGCTCCATGATTTCCTTTGTGGTGAGAGTTTATGTCGTATGATAATTTTCCCTATACATTTTGCTCGATTACTCCTCTATACCATAGGATTTCTCTTGGGAGTAAGTTTTATCATCCAGTTCAGGGGTTTCTATGTTTCTTTCTACTGGCTACCAGTCTCCAAAACCTGTAACATTTTGTGCTCCTTCCTCGTTTACCCGTGGTCAAAAACCCTATTCAAAGGTTAAACCCTCTATAAAGATTTCATTTTAGTTTTAGGTCTATGTAGAGGACATAACACCCACAACTCATTTATGGAGGATTACTGTATAAGGAAAAATAATCGTCAGTTTGAGACCTATCGGGTAGACTCTGGTGAAGTCGTGGTCGAATAGTCCTGTACCTGCATTCATCTGTTCGACCAAAATCTTTGATTAATTTTCACTTTGTATATAACGACACTTTGTATTTTTTTTTTTGTGTAAGAAACCCTTGTTGGTTGAAAATTTAGTAGTGATGATCCTCGTATATATATTCACTGGTTATAGAATATCTATGTCGAGAAAAGGAAAGTGCTCTGTCACTGTTATAACAACTATGACCATTCAACATCATTCTATGTTGTTTTCTATTGTCCAAATCCGCCCATATGAAAACAAGTATCCTCGCTAGTTTAAAAACACGGTTCCTTGAATCATCCCAGACTAGGTCTGATACTCATATACATCTTCTTGGTCTATCACATGTTGAAAACCAATACTTGCATGCATTGTCATACCTCGTTGAAGCCAAGGACAAAAATTCGTAGGGATTTCTTTTAATATGCTTTGCGTAACTTAAATTTAGATTATTACTTAGGATCACATCTTTGTTTATAAATTATTGTTAATTTCATACTTGCCACAAGCATCTCTCTTGTCGAAAAAATCATCCGTGTATTATGAAAGTAAATCTCTGTTTATGTTACTAACCTCACCACAATATTCTTTTAGCTCTTCGTATGGGGTTTCTCTTGAATATTTTCTTCGAAGTAATACTTATGGAATTGTTAAATCCCTTCTATTGTATGCAATCTATATTATATCCACTCTCTGTAATTTTATAAACTTACAGGGTATTAAGTTACATAACTTAATTTATAGTTTTTGTTTATTATTATTACATCCACAATTAAATTAATTTCTCATATATGTCAACTGATGATGGGTGCCTTTGTCTTGTGAGGGAACCCATTAGATGAAAATGCACCCACTTCCCTTCTTGGGTCTTGGGTTGACCGCTTCGCGAGGCAATGAGGGTACTTTGATATGACATCGAAATCCAAGATAAGTATACTTTGATAATTTTATTTGTTTCATCTTTTAATAATTCGTATATTAGTAAGTTACTAATTCTATTGTATGGCTCTATTATAGGTTGGAAGAATAACCAATGCACTTGGTGAAGTGTGCAACCTGTCCACAAAAGTTATTCAGGTTCCATCTTCTTCCACCAGTCCTTGCGTGCACTCGTAGACAGTTTTATGTATTCCTTTAAATTTCTATTTAGCCTAGCTATGGAGTTATGGTATTCAAGTAACTCAAACTGTAACATTTTGGTCTTTGATCTATTGACTGTAATATATATATATATTTTTCAAGTGACCTACACTCTACTGTATCATATGTCTTTCTTTTTTAACTAGAAAAAACATGTATTGGGACTGTCATTCTTTTACTCAACATAATAACAGAAAGACAATATCATTTGTTTACACTTATATATAAGCATGTATTGGGACTGTTATTCTTTTACTCAACATAATAATAGAAATACAATATCATTTGTTTACACTTATATATATATATATATATATAAACTAAACTTTCAATAACATACCACTACAAATATTATTACACAGTGGGAACCCACACAAACTAATATGGCTATACAGTTCACCTCAACAAATTTTTCCTCTAAGTATAATAATATAAGATATGCCAACAATTGTATAACATCAATAATAAAAAATCAATAGAATAACATCAATAATTTGAATACACAACCGAGATACATATCTGAAAAAATTGATGCTGGGAAAACAAATGGAACAACCACGTTCCACCCAACCGTAAAAACAGAACAACCACAATCACTTGTCCTGATCACCCCCTAGCTTGACCATGAGTCCATAAGGGCGAAATGAATTATCCTCATTAGATACTGTCACAATCAATAGCTCAGATAATGATTTTCCTCACACCATACGTGCTCATAACAACAAAACAATTCTCAATCCCCAACATACTAAGCAACATCCTGCCTCCCACATATGTTGTATATATCTTGTGCCTAGGTATTTCCATTTCTATCCCTCGGGGAAATTCACAACTTTACAAATCCCTTATTTTTAGGGGCTACTAGTGGTTAAATCCAATTTCTGCCACTTGTAAAAGTCATCTTTGAGTTAACTCAAACCTGTTCCCCACTCATGGAGTCATGGTCAACTATTTTTAACCTGGATGTTCCATTTGTCTTCCAACATTTAATTTATTTAAAAGTTTGTCTCATACATATGTCCAACAAAAGAGGACAGTTGGGCAAGTCAAATATTTTCCCAACAGTAAAAGAATTAATAATTACAAAATCCAAAATTCTAATTTCGGATTTGCCATAAATGAAAATTTATTTTTAAATTCGGATTTTCCTATTTCTAAATTCAACTTGGAATTTAATTTTCTAATAAGTTGAGGATGCCACATCCTCTCCCACTTAAATACAACACTGTCCTCAGTGTTCAAACATCTCTCGAAACATGATTGGATAAGATTTCCACATATCTTCTTCCAATTCCCAAGTGATCTCCTCAAGGCTAAAGTGCTTCCATTGCACTTTTACCTGGGCGATGGCTCTGTTCCGAAGTACTGTTTCTTTCCTATCCAGAATGCATAGAGGTTCTTCTTGGAACTCTCCTTCTGGTTCCACCTGCACCATATTCCAATCAATGATGTGAGTAGGATCATGAATATATCTTTTCAATAATGAAACATGAAAAACATTATGAGCTTTTAAATTTGTAGGAAGTGCTAGTTGATATGCCACGGGTCCGATTCGAGTTAAAATATCGAAGGGGCCAAAACATATTGGTGCCAACTTGGAACAACTCCCTAGATTTAGAGAGCTTCTTCTTGCTTTGACTTTTAGATATACATGTTCCCCAATTTTGAATTCCCGATGTCTTGTTTTTAGATCTACATAGCTTTTCTGTCGGTCTTGTGCCTCTTTTAAGTTCTATTGTACCCTTTTTACCATTCTTTCCATTTCCTGCAGCATTTCTGGTCCTACCATAATCTTGTCAACTGGGTTATCCCAACTGATCAGGGTTGTGCATTTCCTTCTATATAATATTTCGAAGGAAGTCATCTTAACTGATGCCTGATAACCATTATTGTAGGCGAACTCAACTAAGTGAAAATACTCTTCCCACTTAGTTGGTCTTGTTCTTATGTACATTCGCAACATGTCTTCGATAATTTGATTTTTTCGTTCGGTCTGCCCATCTGTTTGCGGATGGTAACTTGTGGTGAAATTCAAATTAGTATCCAAACCTGCAAACAATTCTTTCCAAAACTTGGATGTAAATTTGACATCTCTATCTGAAATCACCATTTTAGGAATTTCATGCAACCTAAAAATTTCCTTCATAAAATTTTCAGCGATATTAATCACTTTGTAAGTAGATTTCACAGGTATAAAATGTGCATATTTACTTAGTTTGTCAACCACTACCATAATTGAGTCATTTTGTCTTTGAGTCCTAGGCAAAACTATGATGAAGTCCATCGAAATAATTTCCCATTTCCATTCTGGTATAGGCAAAGGTTGTAACAGACCTGCTGGATACTGATGTTCAACCTTTACCTGTTGACAATCCAAACATTTAGACAAATATTCATCTATTTCATTCTTCATGTTAGGCCAATAAAACAATTTTCTTAAGGCTGCTATCTTTTTCTGGTATCCTGGATGACCAGAATACAGATTTTTGTGCAGCTCGTCAAGAATTGTCGTCCTTAAATCAACAGAGTTAGGTACATACAACCGGTTCTTGAACCTTAACAGTCCATTTTTATCTATACTTAGATCTGTTTTGTTCATATTTTTTGCATTTCCTTGCAATTATGTTGCTCTTTTGATGTAATCTTCGTCATTACTGATTGCTTATTTTATTCTTTGTTCGATATCATTTTCTGTTTTGTTGATACTTACTTCATAGAGTCTGCTAGTCCTCCGACTTAGTGCATATGCAACTTTGTTTTCCTTACCGTTGATGTGTCGTATCTCAAAATCAAAGTCACTTAAAAAGGCCAACCATCTTGCTTGTCTTGCATTGAGATATG
The DNA here is from genome assembly GCA_009831015.1 of Picea engelmannii. Lineage (NCBI taxonomy): Eukaryota > Viridiplantae > Streptophyta > Pinopsida > Pinales > Pinaceae > Picea > Picea engelmannii. The sequence goes on from ML791337.1 coordinate 676,816, forward strand.
GTTGACTAAACAAATGCTTTACACCATTGTTGTCGGTTAGTAACAAAAATTTCCTTCCCATGAAATAGTGCGACCACATTTTTAATGCATGAATCACAACTGCTAATTCTAAATCGTGAGTCACACAGTTTTGTCCATGTTCTTTCAATTTACAAGATTGATAACATATGACGTGTCCATATTGTGCTAGCACACCTCCTAATCCCTCTTTACTCACATCTACGCAAACTGTTAAGTCTTTATAGGGGTCTTCTACTTTTAGGATATGGGTTGTAGTTGACAGTCCTTTTAGATTATCAAAATTGTTTTGACATTTTTGTGACCAAATAAACTTTATTCCCTTTTTATGTAGTGATGTAATCGGGTATGCAATTATGGAAAATCCTTCGATAAACCTCCGATAATAGTCGATAATACCCATAAATGACCTTATGTCTGCTACATCTTTAGGAATAGGCCATTCCATGATGGTTTTAATCTTTTCCTGGTCCACTGCAATACCATCTTCTGATATTATGTGCCCTAAATACTGTATCTTTTTTTGGTAGAAATCACATTTATCAAATTTAGCATATAAATTATTCCCTCTTAAAGTATTTAGTACTATTTTAATATGTTCTTCACATTCTTCTTCAGTTTTTGAATAAACTGAAATATCATCGATAAAAACCAACACAAATTTATCTAGATATTGGCTGAATATACTATTCATCAAGCAGATAAAGGTTGATGGTGCATTAGTAAGCCCGAACGGGATCACTACAAATTCATAGTGTCCATAACATGTTCTAAATGCTGTTTTATTTATATCTTCATCCTTTATCCCGACTTGGTGATAACCATACCTTAAATCTATCTTAGAGAATATCTTTTCTCCTCTAAGCTGGTCAAAGAGCTCGTTAATTCTAGGTAAAGGATATTTATTCTTAATCATCATTTTATTTAGTTTTCGATAGTCAATACACAGTCTCAAAGTTGGACATCTTTCTTTTTAACAAATATAACTGGTGCTCCCCAAGGTGAAACACTTGGTCTGATATATTTCTTATCTAGCAGTTCTTATAACTGAATTTTCAATTCTGTTAATTCGGGTAGACTCATTCTATAAGGTGCCTTGGACACCGGGGTAGATCCAGGTAGTAGATCGATAGAGAAATCTATTTCTCTCCTTGGAGGTAGTTCCGATATTTCATCTACAAATACGTCTTCCGGTAGCGAATTCCGGTAGCACAAAGGTTTGGGTAATGGACCCAAGTTTGTTTTATGTATAAGTATGAGTTTTGATATATTTGTAGGTAAGAATATTCTAGATGGATAGTACATGTCATGCCATTTCCGGTGGTATGTGGAACGTCACATAACTCCTCACGGTTTGAGAGTTATGGCCTTACGAAGTTGAAGGACCCTCATATGATTGGCTTGAAACCCCAAAAGGTCAAAGAAGTCAAAGTGCTTGCAAAGAATAAATTATTTAAATAATAAAGTGAAATGACAAAGTCAAAGAGGATTATTTAAATAATAAAGTGAAGTGACAAAGTCAAAGATGATTATTTAAATAATAAAGTGAGGTGACAAAGTCAAAGAGGATTATTTAAATAATAAAGTGAACTGACAAAATCAAAGAGGATTATTTAAATAATAAAGTGAAGTGACAAAGTCAAGGAGGATTATTTAAATAATAAAGTAAATGAAGAACTTTCTAATTATAGAAAGTGGTTATAAGAAGGTTAACCCTAAAATGAGGAAAATGGGTTAAGTGGTCAAGTGGCTATTGGATACATGGACAAGTGGAAAATTGGGAAAAGTTGGACATAGGTGACTATGTGGACAAAGTGGCCTAGAAGATGCTTCTAAGGAAGCTACTTGGAGAGTATAAATAAGAGGCAAGGCTCTCTCATTTTAATTAAACTTGAGAATATTGAATATCTACAGGTGGATGAGGTAACCAAAGGATATCTAAGCAGAATTTAAGAGGGAAGGTGAAATAAAGAAGGCTGAAATTCAAGGGAGGATAAATTCTTTTGATGATGCTTTCTAAGGTATGCTATTTACAGGTCATCTCACCATTTTCGCAATAACGTTTTTTCTAGAATTATTCCAATCATGAAATTGGGAGGCCATTGAGAAAACATATCCAAGTAGCTGTGGTACAAATTTCAGCTTGTGGGTCATTGTATTTTTGGAGTTACACTCCGTGGAAAATAGGGTTTGTGGCTAGTCCTGAAACTAGTCTAAAACAAGTGTTTCAGGTAAAAATGTCATAACTTCTTCATAACAGATCCAAATTTAGTAAGACCAAATGTGTTGGTTAGAGTACATTCTTTAGTATTCAGTGTACAATTTTTAGATCCATACAACACATATTCCGTGCGGGGCACACTCTACAAGTTTGCTCTCTAGAATAAGCCATAATTCAACAAGATATGCCATTTTTGCTATAACTCCTTTTCTGAGAGGTTCCAAGTAGTGACACCTGGAGGAATTGCATAAAACACATTGAAGAACATTGTGTACTATTTTCATATCTTTATTCATTATAGGTACATAGTTATGATTATTTCAAGTTAGGGTTGTTGACTAATCTAAAACTAGTCATGTGAGACTAAAGTAAAGTTTGATGAAAATGATAGTCTCTTGTTGTTAAAGTTAAGGAAGGTTTGCAAGCATGTGATCATATACACTAGGTCTATTACAGAGTTACAAATCATATTTGGATGATGAAATTGATGAGGGATTTTGGTTGAGGTTGAGGTACATGTTGGTGCATGGTTGATACACTTGTTTATGGTACAGGTTGATTACAGGTTGATGCATGGCTCAAGTTGTTTGGTGCAGGTTTATTGGTACAGGTTTAAAACATTATATCTCACAGTGATAGTGTGACAGTGGTTCCATCATTCTACTTATACGTCAGGGCGGTTGGACGGGGCAAGGACAAGTGGTTGTAGCCACCTTCCGGTTGTAGCCGGAGAACATAGGGGGTTGTAGCCTCCTTCTGGTTGTAGCCAGAGAATTGGGGAGTTGGAGCTTCCCTCAGGTTGTAGCCTGAGAAACTAGGGGGTTGGATCCTCCTTGCAGTTGCAGCTGGAAAACAAAGGAAGTTGGTGCTTCCAATGAATGTAATTCTTCAAGAAATATAAGAAAAAACATTCCGTGGTTTTCTCCCACTTTGGGTTTCCACGTAAAAACAATGGTGTATTGTGTATGTTTATGATTGTTCATTTGTTCATTGTTTATTTACTCTGCAAATATTGGATGATAATGCTACATTGATATAACCCTTGCATTATATGGTTAAAAAGGATTACATTTCTCTATTATTGATTCACCCCCCTTCTCAGTAATCCAACACTCCACACTCCCAACATTTCAATGGTTCCTTGGGGATATCCCAAACTTTCTTGAATCCTAGACTAACTGGTTTATTTCCCCCTTGGGAATTCAATGTATTAGAATGATAGTCCTTCCTTTGAAATTTTTTTTCCATGTTACAGAAAGGGGTTGGTTGGAAGCCTTTCTTACGCTGATTCATTCTATCCCGTTTCTTGTCTTTCCATGCCTTGGGAATTTCAGATCTCTGTTTGTACTGATCATAACACATTTGAGCCTTTCTAAACACTTCATTTAAAGACTTAGGATTTTCAAATTCAATTCTTTCCTTGTATGACTGTGGTAGACAGCTCAAGAACCTTTGTATATTTACTTTATCTTCCTTGATGTATGGTACAAACCTCAATAGATCTAAGAATTTATTTATAAGATCGTCCATGGCCATTTGTCCTAGTCGCAGTTCGTAAAATTCCTTATTTTTTTTTTCGTAATAAATTTCTGATAAGTATTGCTTCTTGAAATAATTTTTGAATTTTGACCATTCCATTCATTTTTATTTCAATCCCTTGGCTAATTTCAGGTCTTTCCACCGGATACTAGCTTTTCCTTTTAAGTTATAGATGACCATTCTAACCTTCATATTACTAGAGTAATTATAAATCTGAAAGTATTTCTTAATATCTAATAACCATGCTTCAACTTCCTCACCAGTCTTAGATTCTCCATCGAAGGTGGATGGTTTTATATTTTTGAACTCACCTTCTAGGTGGTCCACTTGTTTCCTTTTTCTCCTTGTAGATGCTTTGTTTTCTGTCATGTGTGTTTCTTCAGAAGAACTGTCCTCTTTTTCTGTTTCATGACTAGAGTTCTTAGAGGACTTTTTGCCGACCTCTTCTTATTTTTCATTGTCTTTTGGGCTCTTCTTTGTTACTAGACTGCGTAGCAACATTTCATTTATTTCCAGCTAGTCTTCCTGTGCTTTCTTCAACTTTTCATTATTTGCTTTAAATACTTGTAATTCCACGATGAGGTTTCACATTATTTCCAAGACTTGAGTGGCTGAACTCCCTTCATTGTTATGTTATGGGTCTCTAGGAAGTTCTTGGTTTTGATTCCCCTCAGGTTTGTCTCCTTCTTCATTCTGTGTTGACATTTTCAAATTAGACAAATTGTTTTTCTGTTTGTAACAATAAATATGTTCATTATATTTTTCTTTCAAAGAAAACAAAAATACAATTCTATTGCTGCTCTAAGGTCCAAGTGCTATAACCTACAACTCTGATACCATATGTAATGTACCCCAAATTTCACAAAATAAAAAAAAAATTGTTGGGGAAAACTAAAGTCCATTATGCATACAAACTGTTTGTGACACAAGAAGGTAATTCGTTATATATCTTATTCAAATAATTATACATATAGCGATTGCAATCCACTATCATTACCCATCCTAAAAAGGCTGCAAGAGATTTAAAAACAACCTATCACTTGCTGCTATACTTCATCGTAGTGTCGCTATTAGAATTAAATCATAACATTGAGGTGTTAGTATCTAGGCTTTTCAAGGTCCATGGCCTAGGCATAAATTAAGTGACCTACTTTATAATAGGTAAGAACTATGATTTATAAAACATGTAAGCGATATACCTCATAATCTCAAGAGTTAAACCTTAGCGACCATGGGATTGAACCTAGGGTTATAACCTTCTAAGTCCAGGCTCCTACGCACTAGGGTTTATGCTATTTCATAGCAATATACCAAATTAAAAACTTACGATAAGCATATAATAGAGTAGTCGTGTCCCTATTTACATAACCACTGACTCAACATTACACGTACTCATAGCCTTTAAGTGGTTTGTGAAGTCATAAATGTGGAGGAGGCCAGGAATGGTCTGAACCTAGTCTATCTCGTCTATGGAATTTAATCTAGGTCAGGTCCATTAATGGTGACAAGCTACCAATACTCTCCAGGCATGAAATTACAGGAAAGCTCCACTATGGGCTTGCCACTTCAGCTGGTTTCACATGGCATGGTGAGGGTGGCATACTTTTCGTTCTTCTCCACTACCAAGAGGCACGAGGTGCCATTTACCCCTCATAGTTATTCCCTTTGCATTTTGTTACTCTGTGGTTTTTGATCCCACGACGGGAGTGTTGTTTGGCTCTGTGGTTTTTCTCCCGCGACGGTAGTATTGATCGACTCTGTGTAGAATGGTAGCATTGGGGAGTTTAACAGGTTTTTCCACAAGCGTGGTAGCTACTGTTTCAAGCTTTCTCTTTTTATGCATGGTAAGCCAACATTCTCTGTGTATCATATTTTTCACACCCAACGATTTTGATGCAAGGTATTATTTAGGTTAAAGAAAAACGTTCTGTGTGAAATGCAATTATCTATGCCCAACTATTTTTTGTATAACACATTATTTGTGTTCAAATGTTCTCTGTACAATGCATTCTTTATGTCAACATTTTTTCCTATGTAAAGTATTACTTGTGTCAAAGGGTTCTCTGTACAATGCATTCTTTATGTCAACATTTTCCTATGCAAAGTATTACTTGTGTCGATTTTTTCTCTGTAGGGTACACACATCCGATGAGTAAAGCTCTAGCTCTCTGTACATGGATATCTCCTTGATTTTCCCTATCGCATACTCCATGCTTTCCTTTGTGGTGAGAGTTGATTTCGTATGATAATTTTACCTATACATTTTGCTCCAGTACTCCTCTATACCAGAGGCTTTCTCTTGGGATTAAGTCTTATCATCTGGTTTGGGGGTTGCTATGTTTCTTTCTACTGGATACCACTCTCCAATACCCATAACCTTTTGGGTTCCTTCCTCGTTTACCCGTGGTCAGAAACCCTAGTCAAAGGTGAAACCCTATGCAAAGATTTCGTTTTAGTTTCAGGTCTGTGTAGAGGACATAACACTTGCAGCCGTTGTCTGGAGGATTAATGTGTAAGGAAAAATAACTCTCAGTTTGAGACCTATCGGGTAGAATCTGGTGAAGTCGTGGCCGAATAGTCTTGTACCTGCATTCCTCTGTTTGACTGAAATCTTCAATTAAGTTGCACTCTTTATATAATGACACTCTGTTTTTTTTTGTGTGTAAGAAACCCTTGTTCGTTGAAAATTTAACAGTGATGCTCCTCGTAAATATATTCACCGGTTATAGAATATCTCTGTCGAGAAAAGGGAAGTGATCTGTCACTGTTAGAACACCTATGACCATTCGACAATGTTCTATGTTGTTTTCTATTGTCCAAATCCGCCCGTGTGAAAATAAGTATCCTCGCTGGTTTAAAAATACGGTTCGTTGAATCATCTCAGACTAGGTCTGATACTCGCATACACCTTCTTGGTCTATCACAGGTTGAAAATCGATACTTGCATGCATTTTCATATCCTCGTTGAAGATGAGGCCATAAATTCGTAGGGATTTCTTTTAATACTCTTTGCATAACTCAAATTTAGATTATTACTCAGGATCACATATTTGTTTCTAAATTATTGTTAATTTTATACTTGCCGCAAGCATCGCTCTTGTTGAAAAACTCATCTGTGTATTATGAAAGTAAATCTCTGTTTATGTTACTAACCTCGCCACAGTATTCTTTTGGCTCTTCGTATGGGGTTTCTCTTGAATATTTTCTTCGAAGTAATACTTATGGAATTGTTAAATGCCTTCTCTTGTATACAATCTGTATTATATCTACTCTTTGTAATTTTATAAACTTACAAGGTATTAAGTTACATAACTTAATTTAGAGATTTTTTTTATTATTATTACATCCACAATTAAAATAATTTCTCATATATGTCAACTGATGATGGTTCCCTTTGTCTTGCGAGGGAACCCATCAGATGAAAACACACCCACTTCCCTTCCTGGGTCTTGGGTTGACGACTTCATGAGGCAACGAGGGTACTTCGTTATGACATCGAAATCCAAGATAAGTATACTTTGATACTTTTATTTGTTTCATCTTTTAATAATTCGTACATTAGTAAGTTACTAATTCTATTGTATGGCTCTATTACAAGTTGGAAGAACAACGAATGCACTTGGTGAAGTGCACGACCTATCCACAAAAGGTATTCATGTTCCATCTTCTTCCACCAGTCCTTGCGTGCACTCATGAACAATTTTATGTAGTCCTTTAAATTTCTGTTTAGACTAGCTATGGAGTTCTAGTATTTAAGGAACTCAAACTGTAACATTTTGGTCTTTGATCTATTGACTATATATATATATATATATATATATTTGTCAAGTGACATGTACTCTATTGTATCAGATGTCTTTCTTTTATAACTATACAAAGCATGTATTGGGACTGTTATTCTTTTACTCAACATAATAGCTGAAATACAATACCATTTGTTTACACTTATATATATAATTTTAATAACATACCACTACAAATATTATTACACAGTGGCAACCCATACAAACTAATATGGCTATACAGTTCACCTCAACAGATTTTGCCTCTATGTATAATAATACAAGATATGGCAACAACTGAATAACATCAGTAATAAAACATCAATAGCATAATATCAATAATTTGAATACACAACTGAGATACATATCTGAAAAAAATGATGTTGGGAAAACAAATGGAACAACCATGTTCCACCTAGCTGTAGAAACAAAACAACCATGTTCCACCCAGCTGTAGAAATAGAAAAACCACAATCACTTGTCCTGATCACCCCCTAGCTTGACCATGAGTCCATAAGGGAGAACTAAATTATCCTCCTTAGCTACTGTCACAATCATTTTCTCAGAAAATGATTTGCCTCACACCATATGTGCTCATAACAACAAAACAATTCTTAATCCCCAACATACTAAATAACGTCCTGCCTCCCACATATGTTGTATATATCTTGTGCCTAGATCTTTCCATTTCTTTCCCTCCTTGGGGAAATTGGCATCTTTACAAACCCATGATTTTTAGGGGCTACTAGTGGTCAAATCCAACTTCTGCCACTTATAAAAATTAGCTATGAGTTAACTCAACCCCGTTCCCCACTCATGGAGTCACAGTCAACTATTTTTAACTTGGATGTTCCATTTGTCTTCCAACATTTAATTTATTTAAAAGTTTGTCTCATACATGTGTCCAACAAAATAGGACAACTGGGCAAGTCAAATATTTTCCCAACAGTAAAAAGAATAATAATTACAAAATCCAAAATTCTAATTTCGGATTTTCCATAAATGGAAATTTATTTCTAAATTTGGATTTTCCATAATTGGAAATTTATTTCTAAATTCAACTTGGAATTTAATTTTCTAATAACTTGAGGATGTCACAGTATTGAGGGGTTTATAGGTATTGGGGGGTATAAAATGGGGTATCTAGTAAAAATAGGGGTTTATTTTATTGGAAATATGTATTAGGAGGGGGGTTCAACAAAATGACTTTCGAAGGGGTGTTATTTAATATCCCATGAATGTAGGTGCTATGTCTTAGGTTCACTGAGTGAAGACCCCGTGGTTAAGAAACAATTAAATTCCAAAGGGACTGGTGCCTTTGGAGAAGTTATTCAATAAAGATGATGTTGCTGTTAAACCTATTGTATACCCTCAAACTAAATAAGTGGAGGATTGTAATATTAGCACAGAACAAGAACCAAAGAATATCAAGCTCTCAAAATTGTTACCTGCTGATAAGAAAATCAAGTATGTTGATTTCTTTAAAGACTTCACTGAAGTGTTTGCATGGTCATACGAAGATCTAAAGACTTATGAAACCAACATTATTCAACATATAATTCCACTTAAAGTGGGATCTAAACCATTCAAATATAAATGAAGACAGGTGAATCCTATTCTCTTCCCAATCATTGAAAATGAACTGAAAAAATGTTAGATGCAAAAATCATAGCTCCTCTTAGATATTCTTCATGGGTTGCAAATTTAGTGACTGTCAGAAAGAGGAAATGTGAAATAAGACTTTGTGTTGAGTTTAGAAATCTTAATAGATCTTCATTAAAGGATAATTATCTATCATTGATGGCTTTTCAAGTTATAACTAGATTTTTGTGCATGATAAAGACATAGAGATGATTGCATTCACTACACATTGGGGAACCTTTATGTATGACAAAATTCCCTCTGGGCTAATGAATGAAAGAAAAAAATTTCGGAGGGAGATGGATATAGAATTTGTTGGAGAAAAGGACAAATTCATTGTGATTTATTTAGACGATCTAACTATTTTCTCTAAATCATATGATGATCATTTAAAACATCTTAGGAAAACTTTTATTAAATGCAAGAAATATGGTTTGTCACTTAATCCTAGGAAATCTCATTTTTCTATGTAGGAAGGAAAATTACTTGGACAAGTTGTTTCAAAGGAAGGATTAAAGATTGACCCTCAATGTGTTCAATCAATTAAGGTCATTTGTCTACCGAGGAACAAGAAATATATTCAGTCTTTTCTTGGAAAGATCAATTTTCTGAGAAGGTTCATTCCAAATTTTGCTGAAGTGGTAAAGGATCTGACAGACATGCTTATAAGGGATAATGAGGTCAAACGGTTTTAAGAGGCCATATATTTGTTTGATCAGATTAAGAAATCCTTAGGAGAAGCACCAATGTTGATAAGCCCAAATTAATCAAAAGAATTCCTTATCTATTCTTTTTCTTATGACAACATGATTGATGCATTTCTTTTACAAAGAAATAAAGACAATCAAGAACAACCAATTGCATTCTTTAGAAAAATCCTAAGAGATTCTGAGCTTAAATATAACATTATTGAAAAACAATCTTATGGATTGGTTAAAACTCTGAAAGATTTTAGAGTTTATGTTCTTCATTCTAGAGTAGTTGCATATTTACCTAGTAGTATAGTGAAGGAGATCCTGAATCAACTTGATATTGATGGAAAAAGAGGAAAATGGATAGCAAAAATTCAAGAGTAAGATCTTGAAATCAAGCCAACAAGATTGATTAAAGGTCAAGGTTTGGAAAAGCTTCTAGTTGAATCAAATTAAAGAGTCCTCACAATCAATCAGGTTTCAGAAATAATAGAAAATCCTTCAACATGATTTAAGGAAATGGATTTGCAACAATCCCTAATTAAGGTTTAGGATAAGTTTTCTTCATCTCTTTGGTACAAAGACATTGTGTTTTATTTACAAACTCTTGAATTCCCACCTAATTTTATTCAGGCTAAAGCTAGGTCACTCGAACTTCAAGCAATCAAGTATTGCATAATAGATGGAAAGCTTTACTGGAAAGACTTTTTGGGAATCTTGTTAAACTGTATTGTTGAAGAAGAGACTAAAGGAATCATAGATGAATTTCATAAATGCATATGTGGAGGACACCATGCATGGAGAGCCACAACATGCAAAATCTTGAGAGCTGATTATTATTGGCCAAAGCTATTTTCAGAAGTGAATGCTAAAATAAGATCCTGTAAAGAATGTCAGATTTTTGCAGGTAAAAAAAAGATTCCTTCCTTTACATTAGTATCAATAAAAGCTGAAGATCCTTTACTACAACGGGGCTTAGAATTCACAGGTAAGGTTCATCCCTCTTCTAGTGCATAACATAAGTGGATCTTGACTGCATCAAACTATTTTTCCAAATGGGTGGAAGCAATTCCTACCAAATTTGTAATTGATGCAGTTGTAGTCAAATTTCTTGAAGAAAATATCCTTGCTAGGCTTTGATGTCCCAGGAAAATCATAACTGACAATGCACAAGCTTTTAAATCCCTTGCAATAATAGATTTTTGTCAAAAATATAATATTATCCTAGACATTCTACTGCCTATTACCCACAAGGTAATGGATTAGTAGAGTCATCTAACAAGAGTTTGATGAGAGTCATAAAGAAAGTGTTAACTGATAACAAAAGGGCTTGGCATTCTCACTTAAAATTTGCACTCTGGGCCAACAAAATCAACACTAAAGATCCACATGTATCTCTCCTTTCCAATTAATTTATGGAATTGATGTTGTACTTCCTATTAATCTTGCTTTGCCTGTAACGAAATTATTGCAGGACAATGAAGAAGAGCCCAACGACATGACCAGTAGAATGAACCAACTGATTGAAGTACAACAAACGAGAGAGAAAGTAAATGAAATATTTCAAGAATATTAAGACAAAATGAAAGTAATTTTTGATAGGAGAATGAAGTAAATAAATTTTATTCCTGGTGATTTAGTGTTGAAAAGGGATAACATGAGAGAAGATACTAGCAAGCATGGAAATATTGATCATTTGTGGCTTGGACCTTACAAGATTGGTGCAGTTGAAGGAAATAACTCATTCTCCCTTCAAAACCTTGAAGGAGATTTTCCAGAATTGCTTGTGAATGGGCAGTTCTTGAAACATTTCCTCGAATTCTTTTTTTTTTAATATTTTTCATTCATTGTACATAACCGACTT
>ML791337.1:688727-701921 GCA_009831015.1 Picea engelmannii
AAAAACCATTTTTAGGTAAATATCTTGAAATAAGCTTTGGTTGGATTCATTAAAAAGTCATTATTACCATTTTATCTCGAAAATCATGGTCAGATTAGGTAAACGTTAGGATGATTTACCTATAACTAATATTTTTACCCTGGTTTATCAGATTTATCATTGGCTTAGTAAATTTTCTCTTTAAACAGATAAATCCTTATGTTCTCAGATTTAAAAAATCTTAATAGAAAAAAATTGTCTCAACTGTTAATAAAGATTTTGACATGTTACTTTCAAATAAAAAAGGAGAATTTTTTTTTATTTCCTCATAAAAGTTGAAAAGGTGTGTTTTGGGTAATTATTTCTAGGAAGAGGCTTTAGCATCAAACTTATAGTTGTTTTTTTACTCAATACATGCTACTGAAATGGTATATTTTGGAATGATAGACTTAGGACCAAGGTAATGAAAAACATTATGAGTATACTTTATCGCTCAAGAATTTCTAACTCATCCTTGATAAACATATATCATCCCTTAAATGTAGAAACATATTGATTTCCCCCATCTCCTGTAAACTGCCAAAGCAATTAAACAGACGGTGAAAGGAAATTAAAGTGGGAAATGCAAGTATCTTCACTGGGGCTATGGATGCTCTTTGGCAGTGAAACAAGGCCTATGATGTCAGGGCGACTACACCATTGGCTATGAATGATTTTTGGTAGTGTAGAAACACCATGAGGATGAGGAAGAGTACCAATGAGTTTCTTTATTGCAATACTCACTCAAATTAGTTTCCTTAGAAATCACTTTGTTCTGACCTTAATAATTTCCTTTAAAGATATTAAAACCTTGAGTTACAAAACACTAGTTACAAATTTGATTCTGTAGCAAAAATTTAAGATTGCATTACCTTGAACAATTCTAGAGTAAATTTGAATGAGTGAAAATATTTTTATCCTTCTCTAGCCTTACTCTATAAAAAACATGTTAAGTTCTGAATTTAGTAGTGGTTCAATTTTTTCAATTATAGATTAATCACTTAATGAGAAGAAAAGATTTACTGTTGTGTTTTTTTAAGAGAAAATAACACTCACTAGAGGTGTTTAATTGGTTTTCTTCCAGAATAATGACTGCATAACTCAATAAAACGAAAGTGTTCTGCATTTCTTTAGTGCCTCGCAGGGAGCCACAATACCTAGATGGAGCCACATGTTGTAACATAATTGAAAATTTTCATGATATTTAGAAATATTATAATTTTTTTTGTTTAAGTCTTAATAATTTATAGGTTGTTAGGTTTTATTAAAGTTTTAAAATGTCAATTATTTTAAATACTTTTGTAAATAATTTTGAATAGATATTTCTTTAAACTTAGGTTGGGGGGGATGGAGATATACAGTTTTTTGGCCCCAAGGGTTCGTGGGCCACATACTGTGGTCACAAGACTCCCTCTACTGTAGCTCCCTTTGCCCGCTGTCTTCGCACTCCCCTTGACATGACCTCAGGACTAACCCCACTCCTCCTTTCTTCCCTTCTCCCTCTCCCTGCTAACTCCCCTTTTGCCTCCCCTACTGGCACAGAAGAAAGTGATGCTCGAAGTCTCCCTAGATCAGTCTAACCTTGAAGACACGACTGCCCTGTCACCAAGGAAGGGCTACACTATGGCCACCTATGACGATGAGGTTAACTACTCTCCAGACCCAAGAGAACTGTTCCCCTGGATGGGGACAACTGGTAGCCCACCTATTTCTTCCCGCCAACAACTGTCCATGTTGACCCAACCGAGCTCCCCATAGTCTTCCGCGCTCCCTTCGGCTTCACATAATGACTTCCTTTCGCATCTTTCAGGAGTAACAGGCTCCTCTCACTCACTTTTCTTAGGCTCCCCACCCTGGCCCAGATGCAAACATTGGGTTAGATTTTTCTTGCCCCCCCCCTCACTTTTGTTTTCGACGCTACTTCCCCCCACTATAACGCACTTCCCTCTCCCTTTCTCGTAACTCCCCTCTCCCTTGATCACTGTGAATTATTATCATCACCTCCTACTGCTGCTATGTCCTGGACTTTCTTAGATCCCGTAGTAACCTCCTTCCCCTCTTAAGGCCTAGGAGATCTTGGGGTTAACCCAGACACACTTTCAGATTTTCTCTTCAAAGAACAAGGTGCAAGGGTCCTTCAAGTTCGAGAGTATATCTAGGATATCTCCACTGATTGCTACTTCCCTCTTGAGGGACAAGAATACCATCTAGGTCATACCCCCACAACTTTGGAGTAAGGGTTTGTAGCAGCACATCTTCAACCCCACAACCTTAATGACTGGGACCTCAACCACAGCGGAGCACTAGGCCCCCATCCACCTTTCGACTTAGATCCATATACTCAAGGTACCTCATGGAAAAGGAGGAGAAAGCGTAACAAATGCCTAGGGTCTTCAAAAGCAGATCCAAATTTTATTCTCGGCGACGACCTTTTGATGACAGGAGTCTCGGCGATGGCAGACAAAACACTAGTGGGGAAAGCTTATGGCCGAGAGTTCAGTGAAAAAACCCTACGATCCTGGGCTGCAACAAATTGCGAAGTAAACTCCACAAACTCACCCAATATATTCCGACTCTCTAGAGGATAGTTTATGATCATCTTTGCAGATCCCACACATGCACTGGACAAACTCCAATCTAGCTGGACAATTGACTCCTCCACGGTTCTAATGAAACTCTGGAACCCTACTTTCGATGCGAGCATCGAGCGACTAGACTCCATTCCGATTTGGGTCTGACTCCCAGGCTTGCATCCTCACCTATGGTCTGAAATATGATTCAAAGATCTCGAGAATTTCCTAGGGGATTACATAAATGCAGACATGGGTTTCCTTTCTTCAGGCGATATGGCGGTTTCTCGAATTTTGGTCTCCCTCAACATCAGGGAAGGTTTAAGAGAATTTATCAATCTCACAGATTTGGGATGCACAAGAGTCCAAATCTTGGACTACGAAGGCGTGCCCTTCCGTTGCAGATGCTACCACGACTACAACCACGTGGTTAAATATTTCCCAAAACCCTTCAGAAGACGCCGTAGACACACTCCACATGAAGCTAGGTGCCAAGGCCATGAAATTCATGATGAAGAAGGGCCCCCCTCCTCCTCCTCTGTGTTAAATTCTACGGGGACTCCCTCCCCCGCTTCAACAGCATACCAGGATCCCCCGACAACTGATCATCCAGAGCCGACCAACAACACTTTATCACTTATTCCTGTTGGACAACTGAGAGGGGGGGGGTTGAATCATTTTTTATCATGCTTAAACAATTATGCTTATTTTAAACTCTTTACAAATCACTCAATGACAATCACAATAATGTAGGGAGGTAAGCAATAGAATATTCAACATCAATCACACACATGAAATATACAGAGACAAATATTTCCTGAGGAAACCCATAAAGGGAAAAACCTCTTCTTCTTGATATGATAAGTAATCTTTATTTTCTATACATTATCATTCTTATGAGCACCAGCTCATTGTGAGGCTACCACCTCTGTTCTGCAAGCTGCGACTTGCTGAGAGAACAACCTCTCTGGTTTCTCTAGCATCCACTAGAAGGAAGCACCAACTCCCTGGTTTCTTTAGCACCCACTATAAGGAAGCACCAACTCCCTAAATGTTCCAGCACCAACTTCTAGTCACACAGGCACCGACCTGTATAACAGAGAACAACAGTTCTCCCTTGCACCACCTTGCCACCTTGGTTTTTCTGGCTGCAACCAGATGGAAGCTACAACTCCCTATGTTCAAGCACCCACTTGAAAATCCGAGGACACCAATCCTCCCAAGCACCTCCCTACCACCCCAAAATATAAATCTTTTCTTTTTACAACTTTATCATAGTGATACAAAACTTATCTATGGCATACTAGTCTCATCACTGTTTTTCTACACTACTCTGCTCTGTTTGCATCAATGTCTCTCTCCTTGTGTCTGCTGTGATTTCTATTCTTCTCTTAGATATGCGTTTCTGTTCCTTACTTCTTCTGCGTTTCAGCTCCTTCACACCACATGCTTCTACTCGCATGAATCACACTCAACATCAACACCCATCTCTTCTTTGTTCTACATTTTTTTACTCTCTGTGCATCTTCTTCATACTTCATGCACTATGCCACTGCATACTCTTCACTGCGTCAGTTTTCTGCCCTACAAGTTGTTCAATGAAACTCTTCCTCACTCCTTCATAGCTCCATAACATAATTACTTCACTTCTCTGTTCTGCATGCTTTTCTCATGTCGAGTCATCTCCTGATCATCATGGAAACTCTTCATCTTCTCTGGTGGTTCTATTCCCTGTGAGTTCATCATCAATGGACATTATGCTAATATTCCTTAGCTTCTATGGCAGTCGAGACTCTTCGTCTTCTCTGTCAGTTACAACCAGTCAACTATGGCTTCTTTGGCTACTATCCCCTTCCTTCACATGACCACCGACGGTGACCAAGCGCTTATTCAAAAGGCACTTCCCGATTTTTGTCTAGTGAGCACTGGCTCCATTTCACGATATGAACTTGGGCTATGAGATTCATGTGACCATGAGATTGTGACGTGCCCATAGGCGGTTTGAGGGCAACCCTCTTTTTACCCCACAATTCATTACAAGCCTCCATGCGTCCTTTATCCAAAACCATGGTTTCAATTGCGACCTGCTCATGAAACATTAAGGCCCTAACATGTTCAGGCCCCACAATGGAGCATGACCATTGATCTCACGATCTTGACGGTGCTCTTGAACGAACGGTTTAGATCTGTCCTCTAAATTATGTGGACCAGATCTCTCCTTCCTCCA
Source organism: Picea engelmannii (assembly GCA_009831015.1). Classification (NCBI taxonomy): domain Eukaryota; kingdom Viridiplantae; phylum Streptophyta; class Pinopsida; order Pinales; family Pinaceae; genus Picea; species Picea engelmannii. The sequence continues at coordinate 693,543 of ML791337.1, forward strand.
TCAATGACTGAGGTTTCCTTCGTGATCCAAGCTCCGGGAGTTTGACTCTCAAACCCTATTGCTGCTGAATGGATATATTCCGTAATGGAAGATCTGCTGACATCTGTTCTCTTCAATCGACGAATCTATCTTCTTTCCTTTGTCCACGCACAATCCTTGGTCTCAACGATCAAATGACACGTGTCCCTTCAAACCAACAAACGAGATCGATTTCATCTTTCGGGATTTGGGAGTTTCGATTCTCAAACTCCACTTTCTCTCGGAGCATTTCACCTGGAATCCATGATCCAATGATGCGTGTCCCTCTTGGATCAACGGTCGAGATCTCCTTTGGGTCTCCGGACTTCGGAGATTTAATTTCTCAACCTCTGCTTGCTCATAATGCTTTTAGCCAGAGTCCATAGATTCATGCCATGTGTACTCCTCGAATCAACGACCCTCATTCACTTCGGGACTTTGGCACTTCGACAATCTCAAACCTTTATCCTTTGCATTTTCCCGGAGAAGTTTCACCCGGAATTCACGATCCGTTGACATGTATCCTGCTACATGATACATGATCGAGAATACACCCGAAGTGGTCTTCAGATCGAACGACTCATATCCACTTTGGGTCTTCGACATTCGGGACTTAGGGTCTTTGTGCAAGTATTGGTGGTAAAACTCCCAAAGAAAAACTCTCGGAGTGACATAAATCTTGCATCACTCAATGACGTGTCACGAGCCAAGCAACTGCCACCTGTCACTTGGATTTGTGATTTACACGTACCTAAAAAGTTGAATCAACTTGACACTTGTCATTGTCTGATTGCACCACATGTCCTTTTTGACATGGTTTTCCACATGTCCTTGAGGATGATATTTGCTGACATAGATCTCCTTGATCTAATGGTCATTGTATGATCTCCAGAGCCGACGACTTATGGACCTTCGCATTCCGAAGATTTCAAATCTCAAACTTTCATGAGCGTAACCTCCTCGCATCTCTATATCTGAAGTGAATGCTGTTTATTCGATCAGGATCTTGGATCGACGACTCGATCTTTCCGTGATTCAACTTTGCTAGCTTATCTTGTCCTTCCACTTGAAATTGATCCGAAGGCTGACGTAACTTCGCATTTCAGAGATTTCAAATCTCAAACTTTCCTGAGTGTAAACTCCTCACATCTTTAGACCCGGACTAATCATTTTTCATCGATCATGTTCTTAGATTGACAGATCGATATTTCTGCATGCTCCTCCTGTCTATATACTGATCCGATGACCACTGTCTCTCCTCCTCCTGAGCTTATGCATCCTCCTGACTTGGAATAATTTCTAAGTGTCAAAGGTTCTGTGAGTCCTGATGACTTTGGGTCATGTCTACGTTTTTGAGAATGCTATCTCTCCTGAGCGTTGGTAATGGAATTAACCTTGGCCTTGGCACACACTTGCGCTCTACGTGCAACTCTGCACTATTCCTCTCTGAGATTGGTTTGCACATTGTTTGCTTCTTCACCTGATCTTACCTTTGATCCTTCTACAAGCCACGACATTTGATCCTTCTGTGAGCCTTGATGTATGGGATCTCGTCTTCGCATCTCAGAACGCTATCTCTCCCGAGCTTTGATCTATGCATATTGTTCGCTTCTTCACTGATATTTGATCTCTATTCCTTTTTTTCCATCGATGCACACTCTGATCTTGCTATCAATGACAAGCACACTTTGCCTGTACTCATGCCAACAATCTACCCCTTTGGAATTGATGGAAACCCTAAAAGGATGCACTATTCTCCAACTATAGCATCTGGACCACACCTTTTCTCCCCCTTTGACATCAATGTCAAAGAAAACATGCCCCCCCTGAGCTATTGCAATACTTGTCGAAGGTATCAGATATTCAACCAGTACATACTCCTCCTGACATGATGGATTCTCTTATTTGAGTCCTACAGAGTATTTGTATCTAACTCAAAGTCTTCTCCTTCTGATTCTTGGACCTGTTCATCTTCAACTTCAGCTGTGTCCTCTGTAGCAGACTCAATATTGCTCACGTCTCTCACTGGGACTCCTACATCAACCTTTTCTTATCATAACTGAATGACTCCCCCTATCACGCTTCTTTGATCTTCTATTACAATAATTCATTTTTCTTTCATGATGCCTACAATCGAAGGATTTTATGACCATATTCATCACAAGAAAAAACCATTACAAACACTCTCATACCTGCTTTCCCTTTTTACAAATGAAGGACCTGTGTTAGACTTCTTAGGAGTACTGATTTCTTCCTTGTTGTATCCAAGACCAGATTTGTCATTTGGTGATCTCTGACTATCCAAGATCTTATCTAGGGTCATGGAGCTGTTCAAGAACTTGATTTGGGTGTTTGACTTCTCAACCTTCACAACTTCTGCTTCTGACTTATGACATGATTATTCTTCCGCTTCTTCTTTTCTTACATGGGATGATTCACTATCAACATCATTATCTGTCCTTATGCCTTTAGCCACCACTTGTCCTGAGTTTACATTTTTTACCTTACAATATTTGGACGTGAACATCTCTTCACAGCGTCTGTCACACATTTGACTTATACTAAGAAAATTATGTTTCATACCATCTATAAGCAGAACATCTTGGGAATCTCCTTTGCCATTACTCAAACTCACCATCCCTTTACCCTTGATTTTACCTGGTTCATCATTTTCAAGGATCACATTTCTTGTTTTGCTTTTACTTATAGGCATAAGCTTATCCTTTTCTCAAGTCATGTGCTTGGAACATCCACTGTCTATATTCTAGGAGTCCTTTTGTTTTCGATTTGAAAGTACTAGACCACATTTTTCACTATCTTTCCTTTTCCATGTGCTGGCCTTTCTAGCTAAGAGATTTATCCTTGGATTTGATTTGTAATTCTTCAGATGGAAGTTTGAAACTTTGTGGCCGAAGTTATGACAGTTATAACATTCAAGATCATTGTTCAATAGGTCAAAGTGATCATTGCAACGTTTTCTACTCATTGACTGTTTATTATTTCTTGACCTCCTCAGTTGCATATCTCTAAACTTAATTTGATAATTTGCAATATGTGATTTTTTGTTACTTGGCTGTCTCATTCTCTGTTGTGGCAGATATTTATTCCTTGGGAGTCTTTATTTCTCATGTCTAAATATTAAGGAACAATTTACAACTTTGTGGCCAAAGTTAGAACAATAGAAACAATATCCATAGAAAAAGTCTTTGCACCTGGAAAATGGCTGTCTTCTTTGAGCAGGTCAATTTCTTCCATGCTGATGATTTCCTTGAGTAGAGTGTGTATTATTTATTTGTTCTACAGATTCAGTTCTGGCACCCTTTTCTTTACTCCTCCTTGATGGTTGATTATCTTCCTTTGTTTCTGTAGGTTTGATGTTGTCATTGGTTGTAGATTTGACAAACTTGACGGGTTCTTTGTTGCTTGGCTAACCACTACTTGATCCCTCTTCATAACCCAAACTAGTTTTCGAATTTGGATTCCTTTACTGATTCAGAATGGTGGATAATCCTTCCGAGGCTTTGATACTTGGCAGGTTCTGATGATACAAGGCTTGAAACTTCTCCAACTCTTTCTTAGTTTTCATTACTTCTTCTTCCAGAGCTTCACATCTTGCCTTCTTTTCTGATAACTGCTATTTCAGAATGTCTTTGATTTTCTTTGCCTCTTCTAATTCCACTTTTAGCAGGGAAAAGTCTTCATCAGGTTTTTTACTACCTTTCTTGAACTGTATCAACAATTGTTTTTGTTTTCTCTTCTTAAGTCCGAGTCTGTCAATCTCTTCTAAAGCACTGATCAACTCTCCTTCCAAGTCAACCACAACTTCTTCAATATTGACATTACTTCTTGTGATTTCATTATCATAATCCTCTTTGGCCATAAGCACAAAGTTATTAACCTTATCTTCACAGGAAGAGTCACTATCTGTGTCTTCTAAAGAGTCATCATTGTTTACACATAAACTTTTCTTTTTACCAAATCTCTTGGATTTGTACTTCTCTTCTCCTTCAGAGTTCTGGTCCTTCTACTTGTGTGGACACTTAGATGCAAAGTGACCTATCTTTCCATAGTTAAAGCATTTAAAGGGCAACTTGCCTTGGTGCTTGCCTGATCCTTTCTTTAGTCTTCTCACAAATTTTGCTTCAATTTCATCCAGCTCAGAATCCTCATTCTTGTCTGCTTTAAATGATGCTTCTCTAGTGGTAGATTTACCTTTACTAATCCTCATTTCATAAGTAGTTAGATTTCCTAGGAGTTGATCAATAGACAAATTCTTATTAACATTCAATTATTCTATTGCATAAACTTTTGGATTGAATCTATCAGGTAGAGATCTTAAGATCTTATGAACTAATAATATGTCTTCAATCTTCTCACCAAGACCTTTCATGGCATTCACAAGATCCTCAAATGTTAAGAAAAAATTATTAACTGTCTCATCCTCATTCATCTTTAGTTGTTCAAATTGTAATATGTAGGTTTGAAGCTTGGCATCCTTTACCTTTTGATTACCTTCATAACTACTAATGAGTTTGTCCCAAATTTATTTGGCAAATTCTAAGTGCATAACTTTCACAAATTCTGCTTCTGCAAGCCCACTTAGAATAGAATTCATAGCCTTAGCGTTGAAGCTAAATTATAGCTTGTCATCCTTAGAAGCTAGTACAACCGGCTTTACATAACCAGTCTCTACCACATCCCAAACATCTTCACCTAAATCCATTATGTAGGTTCTCATCCTAACTTTCCAGAAGCCAAAGTTAGTTCCATTGAACAGGGGGGCCTTATTGGTTGAAGTTCCTCCATGGCTAGTCATGTTTAAGCTCTAGGATCTACCCTTAAATAAAGGGAAATCGCTCTGATACCAATTGTTGGACAACTGAGAGGGGGGGGGGTGAATCGGATGTTACTGTGCTTAAACAATTATGCTTATTTTAAGCTCTTTACAAATCACTCAATGACAATCACAACAATGCAGGGAGGTAAGAAATAGAATATTCAACATCAATCACACACATGCAATATACAAAGACAGATATTTCCCGAGGAAACCCATAAAGGGAAAAACCTCTTCTTCTTGATATGATAAGTAATCTTTATTTTCTGTACATTATCATTCTTATGAGCACCAACTCATTGTGAGGCTACCACCTCTGTTCTGCAAGATGCAACTTGTTGAGAGCACCAAATCTCTGGTTTCTCTAGCACCCACTAGAAGGAAGCACCAACTCCCTAGTTTCTCTAGCACCCACTAGAAGGAAGCACCAACTCCCTAAGTGTTCCAACACCAATTGGATGGAAGCACCAACTTCTAGTCACACAGGCACCGGCCTGTATAATAGAGAACAACATTTCTCCCTTGCACCACCCTCCCACCCTAGTTTTTCTGGATGCAACCAGATGGAAGCTACAACTCCCTGTGTTCAAGCACCCACTTGAAACTATGAGGACACCAATCCTCCCAAGAACCTCCCTACCACCCTAAAATATAAATATTTTCTTTTTACATATTTATCACAGTGATGCAACATTTATCTATGGCTTACCAGTCTCATCACTGCTATGCTCTTCATGCATCAATGTCTCTCTCCTCGCATTTGTTGCACTTTATGTTCTTCTCTCAGATATGCATTTCTGTTCCTTGCTTTTTCTGCACTTCATCTCCTGCACACTGCATGCTTCTACCCGCATGAATCACACTCAACAACAACACCCATCTCTTCTCTATTCTGCATTTTTATACTCTCTGTGCACCTTCTGCATACTTCATGCGCTATGCCACTGCATACTCTTCACTACGTCACTGTTCTTCCCTACAAGTTGTTCATTGTAGCTCTTCCTCACTCCTGCATATCTCCACAACAAAATTACTTCGCTTCTCTGTTCTGCATGCTTTTTTCATGTTGAGTCATCTCCTGATCATCATGGCAACTCTTCATCTTCTCTGGTGGTTCTGTTCCCTGTGAGTTCATCATCAATGGCTGTTATGATGAGATTCCTTAGCTTCTCTGGAAGTCGAGACTCTTCATCTTCTCTATTAGTTACAACCAGTCAACTATGGCTTCTTTGGCTTCTAGCCCCTTCCTTCACATGACCACCGACGGTGACCAAGCGCTTATTCAAAAGGTGCTTCCCGATTTATGTCTAGTGAGAGCTGACTCCATTTCACGATATGACCTTGGGATATGAGATTCATGTCACCATGAGATTGCGGGCGCACCCATAGGTGGTTTGAGGGAAACATGCTTTTCACCCCGCAATTCATTACAAGCCTCCATGCGTCCTTTCTCGAAAACCATGGTTTCAATTGTGGCCCACTCATGAAAAATTAAGGCCTTAGAATTTTCTAGCCCCACAATGGAGCATGACCGTCAATCTCACGATCTTGACGGTGCTCTTGAGTGGACGGTTTAGATATGTCCTCTCAAGTCTGCGGACCGTATCTCTCCTTCCTCTATCAACGACTGAGGTTTCCTTCGTGATCTGGGCTCAGGGAGTTTCAACTCTCAAACCCTGTTGCTGCTGACTGGATATCTTCCGAAATGGAAGATCTACTGACATCTGTCCTCTTCAATTAAAGACTCTATCTTCTTTCCTTTGTCCACGTGAAATCCTTGGTCTCAACGATCAGATGACACGTGTCCCTTCAAACCAACAGACGAGATCAATTTCGCCTTTCGAGCTTAGGAGTTTTGATTCTCAAACTTCGCTTGCTCCCGGAGCATTTCACCCGGAGTCCATGATCCAACGACGCGTGTCCTTCTCAGATCAATGGTCGAGATCTCCTTTGGGTCTCCAGACTTCAGAGATTTCAATTCTCAGCCTCCGCTTGTTCAAAATGATTTTAGCTGGAGTCCACAGATTCCTGCCATGTGTCCTCCTCGAATCAACGATCCTCATTCACTTCAGGACTTCGACACTTTGACAATATCAAACCTTTCTCCTTCGTGTTTTCCCGGAGAAGTTTCTCCCGGAGTTCAAGATCCGTTGACATGTATCCTGCTACATGATCGAGAATACACCCGAAGTGGCATTTTGATCGGACGACTCGTATCCACTTCGGGTCTTCGACATTCATGACTTCGGGTCTTTACGCGAGTACTGGTGGTAAAAATCCCAAATAAAAAATCCTGGAGTGACGTAACTCTTGCGTCACTCGATGATGTGTCACGAGCCAAGAAGCTGCCACATGTCACTTGGATTTGTGATTTACACGTACCTGAAATGTTGAATCAACTTGACACTTGTCATTGTCTGATTGTGCCACGTGTCCTTGCTGACATGGTCTACAATGTGTCCTTACTGACGTGGTCTGCCACATGTCCTTGAGAACAATATTTGATGATGTATATCTCCCTGATCTAATGGTCATTGTCTGATCTCCAAATCCAACGACCGACGAAACTTCGCATTCTAGAGATTTCAAATCTCAAACTTTTAGGAGTGTAACCTCCTCGCATCTCTATATCCGAAGTGGATGCTATTAATTCGATCAAGATCTTGGATCGACGGCTAGATATTTATGTGATGCAACTTTTCTAGCTTATCCTATCCTTCCACTCGAAATTGATCTGATGACTTATGGAACTTGCATTCTAGATATTTCAAATCTCAAACTTTCCTGAGTGTAAACTCCTTGTATCTTTAGACTTAGACTAATTGTTGTTCGCCGATCATGTTCTCAGATTGACGAATCGATCTTTCTGCACGCTCCTCTTGTCTGGATACTTATCCGATGACCACTGTCACTCCTCGTCCTGAGGTTACGCATCCTCCTGACTTGAAAGAATTTCTAAGTGTTAAAGGTTCCGCGAGTCCTGATGACTTTGGGTCTTGTTTGTGTTTCTGAGAACGCTATCTCTCCTGAGCATTGGTAATGGAATTAAGCTTGGCCCTAGTGCACACTTGCGCTCTGTGTGCAACTCTGCACTATTCCTCTCTGAGATTGGATTGCACATTGTTTTCTTCTTCACCTCAATTTACCTTTGATCCTTCTGTGAGCCTCGACCTTTGATCCTTCTACGAGCCTTGATGTATGGGATCTCATCTGTGCATCTCAGAACGCTATATCTCTTGAGATTTGATCTCTGCATACTGTTTTCTTCTTCACTGAGCTTTGATCTCTGTTTTTGTTTTTCCATCGATGCACACTCTGATCTTGCCATCAATGACAAACACACTTTGCCTGTACACATGCCAACAATTCCATCCACGAGCGAAGTGGAAATCTTTGACCACATCCCGGTGACAATGCCTCAACATTTGATCAACAACTTTCTCAGTATGCACCTCTCTTTCCCCCACCCTGTAACTAATTTTCTAAATTCTTTCAATTTTTTCCTAAATGATTGCATCCCCCCC
>ML791337.1:707139-733994 GCA_009831015.1 Picea engelmannii
TGAAGGATCTCGGTGCTGCTAACTTCATTCTGGGAATGGAGATTAAAAGAGATCGTGCAAACAGGAAACTTTGGTTGAATCAAAGAAAATATGTTGAAACAATATTGCAGAGGTTTAATATGCATGGAAGTAAACTGGTCAAGTTTCCTATTCCTATAGGTGTAAAGTTATCTGCAGATCAGTATCCCAAGACACAGGAAGAAGAAGAGGACATGTCCCATATTCCATATGCCAGTGCAGTTGGCAGTTTGATGTATGCAATGGTTTGTACTAGACCGGACATTGCACATGCAGTGGGAGTTTTGAGCAGGTATATGTCAAAACCAGGGAAGGAGCATTGGACAACAGTAAAGAGGGTCTTCAAGTATCTTCGTGGCACCACCAGTTATGGATTGTGCTACCAAGGAAGACTGGGATTGGATAGAGTGGTGGACATACATGGCTTTGTTGATGCAGACTGGGCTGGAGATTTGGATCACAGAAGATCTACAAGTGGGTATGTGTTTAACCTATTTGGAGGAGCAATCAGTTGGATGAGAAAAAGACAGGCTGTAGTGGCACTCTCAAATACAGAAGCTGAATACATGGCAACCACTCATGCAAGAAAGGAAGCAGTATGGTTACAAAGATTGTGTTCAGGTATTGGGTTGGTACAACAAGCAGTGAGATTAGATTGTGACAGTCAGAGTGCAATATTCCTAGCAAAGAACCCAACTTATCATTCGAAGACAAAGCATATTGATGTTCAATATCACTTTGTGAGAGACATGGTTGAGGAAAAGAAGGTGTTGTTGGAAAAGGTTGACACTTTGAAGAATGCTATAGATTCATTGACAAAGTCTGTGAGCACAGAAAATTTCTCCTGGTGTAGAGTAACAATGGGCATTGCTGCCCTGGATTGTTGACTATATAATCCCCTGGACCCCTGGATGTAAAGAAAACAATAAGTGGGAGAATGTTGGGTATGTGTTATATTCTTTGCATGTGTGTGTGTGTGGGTGTGTCAGATATGACAACTACGTCTGATGATCCCTTCACCTAGAGCTCTACCGTGTGCGTCAGGTGCTTTCCTAGGGGGGTCCCAGGGGGGGCAGGTATGCCCCCCCTGGTTACGCACAACGCCCCGATTTTTTTTTTTGGACGTTTTTTTCTATTTTTAGCGGATTTGTAAATTAATCCCGGATTAAGGGATTAGGGTTTTGGTATCTATGGAATACCTAAAAACATTATATATATTGTATGGCGAATGTTGAAATTCGATATAATGAAAATAAGAAAGATTTTCCCGGTTGAGGGTTTCCGGTATAAAATCTCTGTGTACTCTGTGTATGAGCCATTGATTAATTTCTGTATTTCTTAAGAATCTATATGCATTGCTTTACTTCACAGGTTTAAAACTTACACTTGAAGCACCTACAAAATGTAATTTTGTCTCTTCGGATGAATACAATTACGCTTTTTTCCATGGAAAAAAAATAATTTTGAATAAAACTTATAAGTGGTTTAGTTTTAAATTTTTCATAGGAGTTTAATATAATTTAGTTTTATAAAGGTTTCAGTATTATTTAAATCAGACTTAATTTAATTATAAGTATATTGTATAGTCGTATTAATAAAAAGTGCATCTTTTCATCGTAGGATTGATCGTGCGATCATGAGTTTTGATCAACAATCCTGAATGAATTTTGTGCCCCCCTTGACGTGCTCGACAGTTAACAAAGGGAGGGGGCTGTGAAACTCAACCAGGGTTAAATTTGTTAAGATGTGTTGCACACCCGTTAATTGTGCTCCCCCTCGAATATGGTTAAAATAACCATATAGGACCCCCTACAATCAATGCTGGGTCGACGCGTGTCTCAGATGACGACAACATGAAGAAAAGGTAAAAAGTGAATTTTTATTTAAATTTAATTAAATTATTCACTAATTAAAAGCCACCACGTATTCAATTTCATTTTAAAAGGGGTAAAGATAAAATTTGTTGGTTATTGCTGGATTTATGAAAGGTTTTAAATGTTGATAACATAGTTTATTTTTACCAACACTTTTTTCCATTCTTGCCTAAACTTATTTTCTCAAGCACATTTTCCTGGATAATTCAAATTCCTTTACCTTTTTAATCCTCGTTATTTAAATGGAATCATCTAAAACCATTAAAACTAAGAAGATGGTAATTGTCGAGGAAGAGGATTTGGTTGATAGAGACAAATATATCTTTGACCCGATCCTGTCATTTGATTCTTTTGAATTACAGGAGCAAGCGAGTCAAAACTTTAGAGATTTGGTGGACCATTACCATGCTTGGGAATCCGATTTAGTGAAATTTCAAGTTCCACAAGTGTATGAATTTCCCGAATTCGTGGTCTGATGCGGCTTGATTACATTCCCTCCAAGAGAACTATAATTTCCAAAAATGGGTTTGTGCTCATTGAAATAACTCAATCTATTTCTGAAATGCTAAGATGGCCACTAAACCCTGACAATGAAATGATAAATAAGATTGTATTAGCCAAATGTTTCAGATAATTAAACTTGAGGATAGAGTCACCCTATTACAATCATATTTATGCAAGAATATTGATGTTTCTATGGATAATGTTACTCTTGAATCTTGCATGTTTCCTAAAATTCGGAGACAAATTATCTCCATGATTTCTATGATTTTAGGAAAATATAATGACCTTATAGTTGATGAGTTTGTGTTAGGGAATATGGTGTCAATTTGTCCATTTATATTCAAACCCTCAACCAGCTTCATCTATGCCCAATTTTTGGCTGAACAAATCCATCGTTAACTGTTAGAGTTTGAAACTCTCAGGAGTTTCATATATAAATCTTACCTTATTCACCTATACTTGTTTTCTCAAGCCATTCATTTTTTACATCTTGGAATAAAGGTTGAAGATGAAATTGGTAATACAATGTCAGTCATTCACTATACTTCTAAGCTTAAGAAGAAGACTCTAAATGTTTGATTCTTAGAATATATTGACCAATTTATGTCAAAATCTCACTAGATCATACATGATGAAATTCCCCGTAGAATCTTTCCAGAATGTAAAAATTTATTACAGCTGAGTCTAGACAAGAGAGTAGGAGATCGATAATTTTTTTAGAATTACACTAAAATCAAATTCTATGGTTATGAACTTCGACCTTTTCTTTTACCTATTTTCTTGACTACAAAAATATTTTCACTGTAATACATTAGACAAAGATTGAATTCAAATGACATTCATTTTGTATCAAGAAAATACAAGACCGGTTTTAAATTGAAAAAGGAGGTAGGACCTTTTATTTTCAATAACAAATCAACATTGCAGGTAAGAGCAAGGTTTCTCTCAGCTATGGGATTTTAGTAGGGAGAGGCATGGATGTATGACCCTCATGTTGTAATTTCCTAAAAAATAATTGTGCGTGGGCAAGTTTCTTATCAACATCAACAAAAAACACAATTGGAGCTATTGGAAAACCAAAAAAATAAGGAAGATGTACAAAATATTTTGCAAATACATGGTAAAGCACCAGAGAAACCTTCAAAATTTATGATAGCAGAGACCCCTCAATAGTTTGAGAAAACATACAAGAGAAAAACTATAGGGTGAGCCTCACAGGACTTAGAAACAAAATAAGAAAGATCAACAAAAAGGCAGAAGACATAGGCACTTGATGAAGAAGAAGATTAAGAGTCACAAGAAGAAGTAGCACTAGTAATCAGAGAACCTATTGTAATGAGAGAAGCATCATCATCAACGAATCCTCAAAATGACGAAAGTTAGAGTGAAAAATAGTCTTTGGTTACATATCAATCAAAACCAATTGTTGGGGTATTGGTTACTCCTGCTACCATTCTTGGGATGACCTAGGTTCAGATCCTGCTTTGGTTTCCAACAAAACCGTCCTTAAAACTATCGGCCCTCTTGGTAAACCAAAATACAACACAACGCACATGATGCAATGCGCAGTCTCACTTGAGATAGTTCTTACGTGTGGTTGCAATGATCATATTATTGCATCCTGGGAATGAGCGGGGATCTGTGATTGCACCCTGATATATTTATTCATTTATTAGCTCATACATCTAGATTTATTATACTGTCATTCTTACTCATACATGTGAAACATCAGATCTAAATAATTCATTCGTTCATTTATCTAACATCTAATCAATAACATCAAAGAATATACATAACATTCAGTCACATAATGCATGGTCTACCGTGGTTCACCCCTCCTGGGCTATGTCCACAAAGATTTGACTATTCTGCTCTTTTATTATCTTTGGTCCAAAACTACAACGTCGCACACATTACAACTCTTCGTCAAAAAAGGTTGAGATCTTACAATGAGGCAGACTATATCACACCAGGCTCCTCAGCCTGTGATATGACCCTCAAGATATTTCCTATTCCCCCCCCTCAGCTCAACAACTTACAAACCTAGATTAGATTAAACAATATGAAAACATGACAACCAACATAACATCCAACTCTGAACCTTAGAACAATAGAACTCCTAAGCGAGAATAATCGAACCTCTACCTAGACCTCATAGGTACCTACTTATACATATTTTTGTCTTACCAACCATTACATTCTCATAACAAAACCCTAACCCTATTTTGGCTAGGCCTTCTTCCATGTGTGCCTCACATGCATTCCTATTCTGCGTGCACATCTATTTTGCACGTGCTGTTGTTCCTGCATGCACATCTTCGTTACATGTGCTGCTTATTTTGCATGTGCATTTGCCTCCCACGTCGTGATTTTCCATCAAAGCTGGCCTGTGCCCAACAGGCCCCCAAAACTGACATCGTGACTCGTCCTGAGTCACTACCTAACTCTCATGTCTGCCAATGCTTGTGCCAATGATTTGTACATATCTACTATCTGTTGTCACTGCTCCTGATCTTGGCTTCTTTTTGCTAACATTTCTTCGACCACTTGTGCAGTGACTAGTGGTCGTAATATATCCACCCCCTCCAAACCTATCTGTTCGAGGCATGATTTCCCTGCATCGATTTCCACATCCAACGTTTCTGCCTTTTCCTGTAGGGGCTCCAATTGAGCTTGCTGTGCGATCTTCTGTGCTTGCACCACTTTTTCTTCTGCCTAAAAGTTCTTCATTTCTGCAGCCATCTTGATCTTCTTTGACAATGACATTGTCCTCTATCATTGCTTAACATCTGCCATTGCTACATGCAATTTATCTTCCTTTCCTTGGAGCTCTTGTAGGCTCCCATATTCTAATAGCTGGGTCCATAGCTGGCTGCTCTTCTCCAACAGTTCTGCCACTCTATGTATGTTATGCGCAATGTTCTCTGCATCTTCTATCGTGTCTTGCTCTCTTTGCGCTTAGACTGCTGACGGAGTTGTAGGTACTGCACGCTCCTCCAGTTCCTTGATCTGCTCTTTATATTGTTGCAGATTCTGCGCTATCTTTGTTATCTTATCCTCCAAAGATGCTTCCTTTGATACTGTGTCATCTGAGATGGTTTAAAAGACTGCGTCTATCTGGGTCTCCATCTGGTGCACTTTTTTCTGCACTATCTCTTTCTTCTACCCTTACAAGATGATGGCTTTCTTCAATACCATATTTTCTTCTTGCACTATTTTTAGATTCGTTGCATCAGACCTTGCTCTGGACTGAATCTCCCACATGACGCTAACCTGTAACTTATACAATGCCTTTGTTGGTATCTTTGGCAACACCAAGTCTAACGTTTCGATATCCTTCATGGGCTTCTGCACCATTTCCTCATCGATGCACAACATATCTGGTGTTATGATAAAGTTATCACTTCCTTGCATTGTCTCTTCGACAAGTGCTCCTTCTCTTACTGGCACCGATTTCTCCTTTTGTTGTTGTTTCGCCTTGATCCTCAATTGTTCTAGTGCAATTTTTACCTCCTGTACCTATTCCAAAATTGAAGCTTGATAGTTTTCCACATTTTCCCATACTTCTGACAGTCGATTCTACTGTCGTGGCTATCAGTTCTACGTCATCTATTGTCAATGACGTTTCCATTTTTTTCCCGTGGGCCTTTGCTTTCTTCCTGGTGCCACTTACTTGCTCCGCTGTTCTCTTTCTTTGGGCCTCTAGCTGTTCAGAGGCTTCTGTCATCTGTGTATCCATGCCAGTATCTTGCTCAAGTTCTTCTTCCATGGTTACATCTTGTGCCTCTCTCTGCACTTCTTTTGCTCTCACTTTTCCTGTCGGTCCTCCTGGTGCCTGCTCTGTAGCCTATGGACCCTATGTAGGACCATGTTGTGACTTGTTTTGTGTCCTAGTTTTCTTTCTAATTGAGATGCTTGCCCCCACTGTACCTATTGTTGTTGTTTTTTGCTGGCTAGTGCCATTCTTGCCTATTTGCTACACGGGGACTGTGCTACCCTGCATCTGGACTTGTACTGTTGGCGTTGCTCTTGGAATCTATGGTACTTTCCCCTCCTCAGGCCACTCTTGGAGCTCCATGTGAATGTTTTGCGTCGTCACACAATACTTCAATTGCAACCACTCCTTGGTTGGGTACTTCTTTTCCTGTAGCCACATGTTGTGATGTGATGCACGAAAATTCGTTATCTGTCCATACTCCTAGAAAGTTCTTGGTGAGATCCTCCATGTATCTACCATGCTGTTCTGAATCTCTGTTAAGTACTACGTGAACATGTCATTTTTGACTTTATTTACCCTGGGATCTACTGTGCTTCGTAGTGATGTGTAGTGTGTTGCACCACAGTTTCCTATCCATGTCAGGAACATCTTATATGTAGGTTCGTGCCACCCCATAAGTGTAATGAGGATGAGTAACCATGAATAGTGGAATTCAGAGTCCCAATATTGCGCATCCTTACAATCTTCAAGGAATGAGTTGAGTATATACATGGCCCAACTCATCAAGCTCCCCTTCGCACATTGCGCAGCAGCGGCTACTACTCCCGCGAGCACTTCTTCTTTTCGGCACTTGCGCTTTAATTTGAAACCAAGAAATATGGTTGCAAATCATGTCCCAGGATCATTGATGTCATTGATCCTGATACCTCTGCTTCCCCTCTCTGTTCCATACTTCGCTTTAATCTCATCGGAGATGGATTTCTCTTTAGTCTTGTCTTCTAGGTATTGCTCCGACTTCTCCCCATCTGTGGGTAGCCCTGTAATCTCTGTGATGAGGTCAAAATTGATCGGTACTGGCCTGCCCATCCATAGGATACCTCCATTCACCTTCGCTAGAAATTTTTTAACATATCCATTTATGTATTTCCCGTGCCTGAAGTGAGATATGTCTAATAGGTTCATGATACCTATGTTGTACAGTCCCAGGATCCACTATGCAGGATCCGACAATGGAGCACCTGATGGGCCCTCTCCCCAGCTCTCTAGGTAGCTCTGTGATTCCAAATCTGGGAACTTTGTGGCATCCGAGACATCATGGTCAGAGTATTTATGGCTGTCGACTCCTCCTACCATGTTATACCCAGTTTTCACTTCATTGGGAATTTTCGACATTACTATACTTAGCTCTGCTTGAGTGCGTTGCACGCCCTACGTACTGCTTTCTACTCTTAGCTTCTTTTTCCCTTGTGGGGACGATAATCCACCCTCTTTCTCCGTTTCCTAATCTGGTTCCTACTCCAGGCTTTGCTATGTGGAATCCATGTCCGGTTCTTCTTCCTACGACCATTTTCTCCTGGACACGTTGGCTTCTGTCCGTTCGACATCCTCTACCAATTGCTCAGGCTCCTGTGTGGGTTCTTACTTCTCCTCCACATGTAATGTGGTTTGCTTTTATTCTAGTGTGTGGATTTAATCCACATACACCATTTTCGGCATCTCACTGGTTCCTCCTTGTGGTCCCCATGTGCTACTCTGGGTGCTTCATCCATTTCTCCTTGGTGCTCCAACCTGCAGTGGTGACATGGTGGTTAAAATTGAACTACAAGATCTCAACTCGACGGATGGTAGTGAAATTCCACACTCTATCGCTCTTCCGCTCAACTCGACGTTTTTATCCTTAGAAAAAATCACAATGGGTCAATTTCCCCCTCTTTCTGAATTTATAGTGGGATGGGGATGTGACATCTGTGTCACACTGATACCTGTCACTTTTTCCCCTTTTCGTTGTGTTTCCTGCACACGGTACCTTTTTACTCGTTCATTTCTCTTATGCGCATTGTGTTTTCGAACCCTGGTTTTCTTGCAGTGCCCTGTTCTGTCTGCCCAATTCTATTCTATTGAGACCCTCCATGTGCACTGAATTATTTCTATTTTCATCCTTTTTACTTTTTATGGATTTTTTTTATACCTATCTTTTTACTACGTGGTGCTGTCTAAGTACTAGGAGGTCAACTGTCCCTATACAACTTCATTCAACTCCCATTGATCATTCCTTTGAGTTCTTTACCTCCTAAATATTTCAACTATACAAATCCCCCATCTGTGAGATTATTCACTTCATATGGTCCCAACCAATGCATTCTGAATTTTCCTGGGTGCTGAAGAAATTTACTGTCATACACCAAGACTAGGTCTCCTTCCCTGAAACTCTTCCTTTTAATATGTCTGTCATGCCAAGCTTTGTCCCTTGCTTTCTGTACTTCTTGGTGAAATCCTGCAAGAATCCTATATTCTTCCATTAACATCAGTCGACTTAGCCTTTCTTGTACTGCACCTCATTCTGTCATGTTAGTGATTGCTTCTACGCGTAGTCTAGGTACCAAAAACTCTAATGGCACCACTGCTTATTTTCTATACACCAAACTGAATGGTGTGTGCCATGTCAACTTTTTGCATGTAGTCATGTATGCCCATAATACCACTGGTATCTTCAAGTCCCAGTCATCCCTGTTAACATTGCAGATTTTTGTCAGTGCATTCTTTAGGATCTTATTAAAGGTTTCCACTGTCCCTCTTGAGGGTGATATGGTGTACTCTTTTGATGATAAACTTCAAAATCCTTAGTCATATCCTTGATAATACTGTTAATGAAGTGAGTGCCTTGGTCACTCATCAAAATCCTTGGGCATCCAAATCTAGTGATCACTTGCTCAAACAGGAAGTGTGATGATGTCTTTGCGTTGCAATATTTTACTGGTGTGTCTTCTGCCCATCTCATTAAGTACTCTGTCGCAGTAATGATATGCATTTCTCCTGACCTCTTTGCTGGTGGATTAATTGGTACCAAAAAATCTATTGCCCATTTGTTGAATACTTGTAGGGTTGTTTGTGGTTTTAGGGGCATCTCATCCCATCTATTAGGTTTTCTGAAGAAATTGAGCATATGAATATTAGGACAATAAGATTGGTGGTAAAGACCTCAAGCCATAATTCTCAACATTGTATTCATCTTAATGATACAAATATATAATACAATAATGAAACCACAATTTTTCTCACATCGACACCTCATCAGGAGATAAGGTAGGAGGAGACAATATAGGAATCTAGAAACACACTTAGGATAACAAGTATATCCTAGTATATAAAATATACAAAGGTGGTATACTTAGAATTAATGATTGTATATGAGAAAGAGGCTAACATTCCCCCCCTCAATCATAAGTCCAAACAACAATACCAACAAAGTAGGTGCATAAGTTGGTATATCTCCATGTCTTCATGTTGAAACTCCTGAGCTGAGCCACAATGAAGAACTCCCTGAAAAACTGCCAAATCTGGATGCTGAGAAATTTGGAAAACCTCACTATGTAATCATGTGAGCCAGAATTCCAACAATTTTGTTCACTGACGTGAACTCCAATATGATGAGAGTGAACAAAGAGAAGTGAATCAGCTGCAATTCTGCCACATCCCTGAAAATGCCTGACAACTCAATCAATGCCAAGATGCAATGCAGTAGGATCCATCTGTCCTCTGCTAGGTCCAATGACCATCTAGGTGAATCAAATGTCCACATCATTGCTCTAAAAATCAGCATCCCAATGTATGATTCAATATAGAAACATCATTCTACCAAAGTCTGTCATCTACAGACTGCAGTTGCCCATCTGGCATATTTGTTGTCAAAACTTTCAGTCTGACAGACATCTTCAATTCCATCATCAATTCCCCCCTTTGTCAGCTGAAAGGAGAGACCACAAGTGGTTTCATGAACCATCATCACTGGAATTTTGAACTCCCCCCCTTAAGGTACATGAGAGTTTCACTTTTACTCCATTTGTGTACAACTCAAAGTGGGCATGTGGAATTAACCACATGTTATCTCATCCCGTGAGGGCCATGATTGAAAGCTACGCCATAAGGGGACCACTTTGGAGTTATATACACATTTCACTATCTGGTGCAAGACACATCTTTACTCGAGATTGTATTCTTCGGTAAGACTTATATAATTGTTTGGCAGTTGATGACCATTGCCAAGGATCAATCCACTCATAGTGAATATTCAATCTTGCAGGTTTCTTCAGTGTTGAACATTTGTCTGAAGAATGGTTATGCTTGCCACAATGTTGGAAAGGATGGAGATCAAAAAATTGATTCTCCTTGTGACCAAATCGATTACAATGTTCACACTTATCATTCTGATGTTGAACTTGAACAAGTGAAATTGAATTTTCTTGAAGGAATCCAATGCTCACAAACAAAATTGGTTTGAAGTAATTTGGAATATGAAAACTATTTTGATTTTCATATCCTAGTCCATGCCAATTTCTATTGAAGTGTAATTCTTCCCAAGGTATGAATATGGGCTTGGAAAGATCATGTTGTACTTGATGACGTGCTTCACATTTACTTTCACTTATACTTGTTGTATCACTCTATGTTTTGGCATCTTCTGCTTGCGATTCATTTTCATTGGACTTTGCTTTTGAAGTTGACTTGTTGATTTGTTCCTTCATCGATTGTTGATCAAAATCATCATCATCATCATCATCATCATAGAGAGGGTTGTTCTGAACAAAAACTAGTTCAGAAAAATTCACTGGCTATTGATTTTTGAGATTTATCAACTCATCATTCATTAGTTGGGATTGTGCTTGTAGAAGTCTAACTTTAGCTTGCATCACTTGCAAACAAGTTAACACTGAATGAAGAGTTTCTTTGTTCATTATCACTGTGTTGTCTTTAGTGGTGTTTATTAGAGTATTCAGAAACTCTAATACTTCATGACTTCACTCCATTTTAACACACTCCCTTGAACTTTCTTCCAGGAAGTTGAGGGTGTCAAATACCACCGAAAATGCACCCAAAAACTTAATTACAATGATTTGAGTTAAACTACTCAACCTTGTCAATTTTGACTCAAAATTACAATAGACTCTTGGGTGTCGGGCTCAACTGAGAATGCACCTTATGCCAAATTCAATTCAAATCAACTTGATTAAAAAAGACAAGTAAACTTACAAACACATTATTGCAAGTACAAATCAACTTGATCAAGTAATCTTACAAAAAACATTGTTTGCAAGTTACAATTTAAATTCAAATGCTCCATGATGTGTTGAGTTCAAAAACTTTGATTTGTCCATTACTGATGTGGTTAACGACTTGATTGCTTCAATACAATGCTTGATTGAGTGCTTTGATTATGCTTGAATAACATGAATTATGCTTGAATTTACTTGCTTGATGTGTATTTGTGTGTTGCATTAAATAATATTTGCAATTGATTATGTCAAAACTAGACATAAACATCATAAACCAACCATGAAAATATTCACCACAACACACTATGCAAGGTGTACCTAAGATCCCCTTATTCAATTTCGTGTGGATCTAGGACACGAGAGCCAAATACAATTTTATTATAAGATCCCTTGTTGTGATCATAATTGCGTGCCCATGCCCGAATACAATAATGGTCTTCAATGATAGAACACACAAAATAAATCATTTGTGTGATTACAATAAAATATGGTATTTTGATTTGTTCTCCTTTTTAATGAAGAGATAAAAGACCTTTAATAATATCACAAATTTTCTCCTTTTGAATAAAAAATTTATAATCTCCCTCGCACATCAAAACATTTATCAATGTTCTCTCACACCTTATTTCAATTTTTTAAAACCACTAAGGTATCAAATTCTTAAAATGAATTTTATTATGCCACAAAGGCATGAAACCAATTCAAAATCCCTATGAGGTCCTTCACTGTTGGCTGATTACAATTTTAAAGGAGTTCAACAACAACCTTCCATGCATTATAAGTTCTCTTACCACAATTATTTATTTTATAATGGACCAGTTTTCAATCTAAATGAAAAGTAACCTATTTTAGGCAGAAATATGGGATAAATAATGTCTAAAAACCAAATGTACCTTTTCCAACTGGCAATTTTGTTTGATTTACAATTTGGCAACGCTTTTGCAAATGGTTGGGATAAATTGGGCAAGTGTTGAAGGTGAAAAACTAGGGATTCACACAAAGAATCATGCCAATTTTCATTTTTGTTGTTGTGCTTAGTGTATACCCCATGTCCACGTCTATGTGGCTTTCTTCAACAGAGGGGAAAATTTGAATCCAGATCATGAGGAGATAACACTGCTTATGAAAGTGAATTGATGTGATAATAATGATGCCGAAACCAAACGCCCCTCAAATGAGGATGATGGTATGATATGGTTAACAAAAGTTCCTAAATCTCAAGATCCGCTTCCCAAGCACTTGATAGCATAAACATGAATAACAAAGACAACATCTGGAAATTTTATTGCATCGTGGGAGAATCAATCAACGAACTATCAGGCTTCGAGCTTGAGTTTGAATGTATCTGTATTGGATCTCTTCTCAAAGTCCTCAAAGGTCATCATTTTATCTCCATATGCAGAAGTCATGTTTTCTGCTCCAAATTGTAGCAGAAACCCCCAAATTTGGAGAATAAAAACTCAGTTTAAAGCTCAAAAAAACAGTGAATCCAGATCTCATATAGAAAATTCACGTCAGAGTCTCACTGAGAGGCTGCGAGCCTCTTCTTTGCTGGCATTGTTTACGTGCAACGACTTGAAACTACACAGATTCGTTTCCATTTTCCGTGAGCATATGGAACACCCCACCCGATTTCATCATCGATTGGACTGCATATACTTTTAATTACTCGTTCCTCTTGACTTTGTTTGTATCCCAATTGCAGATCAAAGAGGTCATGTCTACCTAGTTGCAATGGCTGTATTATCAACATTGGTTGAAGTGTTCTTCAATTATATGGAATAATGCTATCTGGAAAACTTGAGCTTGGTGCATAAATTGAGCATATGAATATTAGGACAAGAAGATTGGCGGTAAAGGCCTCAAGCCATAATTCTCAACATTGTATTTATATTAATGATACAAATATATAATACAATAATGAAACCACCACAATTGTTCTCACATCGACACCTCATCAGGAGATAAGGTAGGAGCAAACAATATAGGAATCTAGAAACACACTTAGGATAACAACTATATCCTAGTATGTAAAATATACAAATGTGGTATACTTGGACTTAATGATTGTATATGAGAAAGAGGCTAACATTTTCCAACCATATAACATACATCACATCTCTGGAAATAGTCCTTTTCATCTATGGAAATACTCCTTTTCATCTCTGTGAATGGTCGACCACCATAGTCTTGCACGCAATACCTTCTGCGCGATAGATTTTCCTGCATAATGTCCTCTAAGAATTCCCTCATGGGCCTCTGCTAAAATCCTAGGCCTTTCATGTTCTAGTACACATCTTATCAAGATGTTGTATTCACCCATCTTATATAAGTGTCTTGCAATCAATTAATAGTCTGCATCTTTGAATACTAGATTTTTCCTCTGCGCAGTGTTTAATTCTTGTGGCGCGGTCCCTGTACTCAAGTATTGAATGATTTCATCAAAATATTCATCATCTACCTGGACTGAAAATAACTGTGCATCAGGGAAGTTTTCCTCTAAGTTCATAGGTTCCTCTCCATTGGTGATCCTTGACAGGTGATCAAGTCCTACTTTCAACTCCCCTGGTTTGAATATAACTTCAAATTCAAATTCTTGAAACAACAGTAACCATATACAAATTCTCCCCCCAAACACTAGCTTATTGACTAGGTATTTAAGGGTAGAATGGTCTGTGAACATTTTAAAGTGTTTCCCAAGTAGATAGTGTCTGAAATTATGTAGTGCATATACCATTGCTAGGCCTTCTCTTTCTGTAGTATTGTAGTTATACTCTGACTCTAACAACTTTTTGCTTGCAAATGCTATAGGATGGTCTAACTCTCCAGCTCCTGGATGAGCCAGAATAACTCCAAGTTTTATCGTTGATGGATCTAGATGCACATGAAATTTATTTTCCCAGTCTGGGAATACTAGTATTGGTGTTGTTACCATTTTCCCTTTTAGAGTGTCCAATCCTTGCTGTCAGTCCTCGTTCCATTGGAATTTACTATCCTTCCTCAAGAGTTTCTCCATTAGCGCAGTGATCTGCACATACCCTTTTATGAATTTCCTGTAGTAGCCTGTGTGTCCCAATGTTGCTCTCAACTGACGTACTGATTTTGGTAGTGGTAAATTGACAATCATTACAATCTTTGCAGGATCTACTAGAAATCCTTGCTTGCACACTATATGGCCCAATAATATCCCAAAAGGTGTACCAAAGATCCACTTTTTTATATTTAATGATATCTGACATTGCTTGCATCTTTCCAACATTAGCGTTAACACCTCTACATGGTATTTCAACAGACTGTAGACAGTCCAATCATCCAGATATACCTCTAAAAATTGATGGATGAAATACTTGACTGCAGCTACGACTACTCTTGAGAATATTGCTGGTTCATTCTTTAGTCCAAAATGCATGACTGTGTATTGGTAGGATCCCAATTCTGTGGCAAAAGTGGTCTTGTACCTATCTTCTGGGGCTATCTTGATTTGATGGTATCCTGAGAATCCATCTGTGAATGAGTATGCTTCCTGGCCTCCTACATTCTCTAATACCTCATCTGTGAAAGGGGTGGGGAAATGGTCATGGAGGAAAGCATAATTAAACTTCCTTAGGTAGACACATATCCTTATCCCTCCCTGCTTCTTCTCCTAAATTACCATAGGGATTACCCATTCAGATTCCTCCACTGATTCTATGATTCCAACCTCCAACATTCTGTCTATTTATGCTTTTACTTTCTTCTTATATATTGGGTTCAATCTATATGGTCGTTGTCCGACTAATCTAGCCTCATATTTGAGAGGTATCTTCATCTCTCCTAGCTCTCCTGCTATGCCTTTCATCTCTGTAAAGGTTGTTGGGAACATGTCACTGTACTCGCGTAGTAACTCTGTTATGCTTTCTACTATTTTCTGATCACAATAGTATCCAATGCTAGCCATTTTGGGATTCTTAGTTGTCCCAATGTTAAATTTCTTCACCTTTATCGACGCAACAAACACTTATGATTCCATAGGTGGACCTTCCACCCCTCTTTCACCTTCAACTTCTGTAATCTGAATGTTGCACGGGTCATCTTCACCCGATGATTCTTCCTACACATGGTAGCATGACAATAGTTCTTTCACTATCTATCTGTTCTGCTATTGATACTCTGTTATGAGTTCAACCTCTGGTTATCGAATGAATATTACCCCTCTGATCTATTTGAGTGCTGAATCTATGTTGGGGTTCTCATGTTCGAATGAGAAAGTGACTATAAAATTCTGCTGTAACATTTTCCATTCTGTAGTGCCTCTGCGCAGTTCCTGGTCTACATACTAGTTTGATGGAATCTCTTCCAATGTGTGAATAAAGTGATGAGACCATTCTTATGGTGGTGTCATTCTCCACATTGTTCTGCACTTCTCCAAGTTTTCTGATGGTGTCCCCTATCCATCACATCTTTGTAGTTGATTTCTTCCATGTTCTGTGACAAATCTAATGTGTAGTAATCGTTTACATTGGTACCAGTCCTTGACTATTTCTTTGTGTGTACCCCACCATCTTCCAGGTGTTGCCTTGAGGGCTATATCCAGGGCTAAGAGCCTCTGATTTTCTAACACTTCATCTTTGTATCTTGTTAGGAATTCTTCTAAGTCATTCACCCCATGAAAGCTGGGAGGTTCTCTTATCTTTGTACCTACCCATCTTACTGTGCGGTCTATTCTTGCACACCTTCTTGTGGAGACTTCATGTAATCTCTATTGAAAATTCTCCAACCCTGTATCTGAGTCTGACACGCATGACGTGATTCTTCTCCAACTGAGTAACCCATCTGCAGTTGGATTAATATAATCTTCTTCTCGTGTGGTGGTTCTGTATAACTAGTTAATTCCCTCCAGGTATAAACAAGTGGGTTCTACAAAACTTTCTCCTTTTGATGGATCTAATGGCACAATGAATCAATACTCTCCTGAGTCGAATGTCACCTTCCTCATCTTCATATTGATTATGGCCTGATTATCAAACACGCAATCCAAGCCAAGAAATGTTGGATAAGGTGTTGTGCCATCCACTATTTCTATTACTTCGAAATCGGATTTAGTGCACACTCCATCGAGATCTACTGTCACACCCTTTAGCCTTCGAATTGGCAGAACCCTGTGTTGATTTGCAAGTTTCAACTGAACAGGTGAATATCCTAATGTGGGCTCTCCCATACATTTCCATGTCTTCTTGGGTAGTATATTCACTTCGGAGACTAAATCCAGTATAATATACCCCATGTTGAAATCTCCAATGTTGGCATTCAGTCTGAATTCTCTACTTGTCCTTCTCCTCGTATGCAGATGGTTAACCATTTTTTGTTCTAGATTTCCCTCTCTATGTATGCTACATCTTTCTAATATATTTTGTAACACTTCAACAAATGATGGATCATTTAATAGTTTAACACAGGATTGTGGAAAATCCTTTAGGGTAATTACTTGTCCTATGGGATTTGATTCATTAGTGTGATCCAACGATGAAGGCATCTCGTACATTGGTATGTCCTGAGTATGTTGTGCAATTTATGTCGATGCAATTTCTGGCTTGTTTGGATATCTCCTTTTCGTTCTGCGCATCAAGCTGCTTCTATGGCTCAACGTTCTTCTTTACCCATTGGTGTTGTGCTGGATCTTGTCTTAATGTGTCATCTCTTGTCTTAGCTCCTCCGCACATAACTATGTTGATATTTCTTCCATCATCCCTTGCTTCTGTAGAAATCCATTGAACATTCTGATTGTTATGATTTCTCTTTTCATGGATATTCCCCAATAGTGTCGGACAGTCTTCTGTGTCATGGTCGGATCCATGACAATACATACATGTCGTAGGTGGAAGTGGACATTCTCTTGCATAGTGTCCTGGTTGTTGATATTTATGGCATACCACCGGTCCTCTACCTCTTCCAAATCCTCCTCCACCTCTGTATCCAACTCGATCTCCTCGCGGTGTGTTGTATTGTGGCACTTGGTTATACTGCACATGTTTATATTGTGGTTGCACGGTATTGTACTATGGCTGTGCAGTGTTATATTGTTGTGGCGTAGTGTTATATGGGGCTAGTACTTGGTTAAACTGTGGTGAAACTTTCCCTGTCATCATATTTGTCTGCACCATATAGGTGTCTCATGTTCTTTCCCTCATGAGCTCCATTGTCCTGCAACCTTTGTCATCATGGCCCACTGACTTGCAAAAGTTACAATATGAAATCTTAGGCACTGTATGGTATTTCTGCATCATTGGACAGTGATATGTATCATGCCCTCGTGTATTACAAATATCATACCATAGTCCTCCTGTCGGCAAAGGGTTTGTCAATACAGTTGCCATGTGCTGTGAATGTTGCATGAAAGTGGACTAAATACAAAGTTACGTGAAAGTGGATTACATATGAAGTTAAGTGAAAGTGGATTAAATATGGAGTTAGTGAAAGTGGATTAAACATGAAGTTATGTGAAAGAGGATTAAAAAGTACAAGTGAATTAAAAATTTAAAGTGGAGTAAAAGCGCACATAGTATTTGCACATGGTTTTAAAACGCATGGTGGTATTTTGCCCATGGTACGTTGAAAAGTAAATTAAAAATAAATAAATAAATTATTTATTTAATGAAGCCGTGTCTTTTCAAATGTACATGAATTTTCATGTAGATTTAATGGTAAAGTATAAAAGGAGAAGAGGTTTGTGAGAAATAGAGTGTGGGTGAAGAGCATAAATGTAATATTTACATATGAGAATATAATATGAGAAAAGATTGAATATTATTTAAAAAGGAGAAAGTGACAAAGTATGTGACGATCCAACTAATATATCTTGCAAAAGAAGAAGGAGTGATCACCGATCATATCTAATGAAAGAAGAAGGAGTGAGTTCCGATATGATTTGGCGAAAGTAGAAGGAGTGAGCATAGAGCAGATCTGGTGAAAGCAGAAGTAACATAGCAGAGAAGATTTGGTGAAGACAGACCAAACAAGCAGACTAGTGAAGGAAATGAATATGAAGAACTTGTAAACTTTTAAGAAGGTTGTTTCCTACAATACAAGAAACATTGGGGAGTGGTGTTTCCAGTAGGTCGGTGCCTACAAACAACAACGGGGATTGGTGTCTCTAGTAGGTCGATGCCCACAAAAAAAAATGGGGATTGGTGTCTCCAATAGGTTGGTGATCCATGAGGATATCGGTGCCCTCCACCTATTCCAACTGGCTCAAAACATGTTTTTTGGCTATTTACTATTTTTAGCAGTTTTTTGGGTCCTAAACTTCTCGGGCCATTTTGAGGGCCTAAACAACGTTTTTTCACGATCGAGAACCTCAAATATAAACAAAGGCATGATTGAGCCTATAAAATGAAGCTCCTTGTCAATACATTTCCAATGAGCTATATTTCACCCTAAACAAAGATCATATGCAAAAGTTACGACCCCGGGAAGTTGATGTATTAACTTACCCCAACGGGGCTCACATGACTTTTGGCGCTTCATCTCCTAGGGTTAGGTTTTTTGGATGTATAGGGTTTTGGAATTCATGTTTAATGTAAAAAGTGTTTTAGAGCCTCATTTTACTCGTCTTCTTGCGAATGGGCATATCCTTCACATCTCTTCTCAGAGATAAGCTGCCACCATTCTAACAAGCTTGTTTTCAATATGCATTTTACAATTTCAACACATTTCTTATTGATAGAAGTCAAGTTTTATTGTATCTCTGTTATTATTCACTGTGTCTCCGTGTTAATATTATAAATATGTGGTTTCATTTTGTTCCTCTCATAAATCCAGATCAATTGGTGCCTACAAATTTATAAAAATAAGATTTTGTGGTTTTCTCCCAAAACGCCTTCCACGTAAAATATTGTGTCTTCTAGTTGTTAAATTTATGTGATTTCTTCATTATAGTGTATGAGTGTTAAAAACAATAGAATTATAATGATTCACCCCCCCTCATTATAAGTGTGTTCTTTCCCTCTACATCTATGCTACATCTTTCTAGCATATTTTGTAACACTTTAACAGATGATGGATCATTTAGTAGTTTAACACAGGATTGCAGAAAATCCTTTATGGTACTTACTTGTCCTATGGTCTGTGCTACATTAGTGTGATCCAATGATGAAGGAATATCGTACGTTGGTACATCCTGAGTATTCTATTCAGTTGATGTCGATGCAATTTATGGCTTCAAGAATTCTTTTCTGGCTTGCTTGAATATCTCCTTTTCGTTCTACGCATCAAACTGCTTCTGTGGCTCAACGTTCTTCTTTACCCATTAGTGTTGTGATGGATCTTGTCTTACTGCTTACTGCGTCATATCCTGTCTTAGATCCTCTGTGCGTAACTATGTTGATATTTCTTCCATCATCCCTTGCTTCTGTAGAAATCCATTGGACATTCTGATTGTTCTTATTTCTATTTTCCTAGATATTCCCCAATAGTGTTGGACAATCTTCTGTGTCATGGTCGGATGCATGACAATACATACATGTCACAGGTGGAAGCGGGCATTCTCTTTCATAGTGTCTTGGTTGTTGACAGTTATGACATACCACCAGTCCTCTGCCTCTTCCAAATCCTCCTCCACCTCTGTATCCAACTCGATCTCCTCGTGGTGTGTTGTATTGTGGCACCTGGTTATACTACATGTGATTATACTGTGGCTGCACGATATTGTACTACGAACGCACAATGTTATATTGTTGTGGCATAGTGTTATATGGGGCTGGTACTTGGTTAAACTATGGCACAACTTTCCCTGTCATCATATCTGTCTGCACCATATAAGTGTCTGATGTTCTTTCCCTCATGAGCTCCATTGTCCTGCAATCTTTGTCATCATGGCCCACTGACTTGCAAAAGTTACAATATGAAATCTTAGGCACTGTCTGGTATTTATGCATCATTGGGCAGTGATATGGATCATGCCCCCATGTCTTACAAATCTCACACCATAGTCCTCCTGTCGGAAAAGGGTTTGGCAGTCTTGTTGCCATGTGCTGCGTGGATGTTGGGCATTCGTTCTTGTGGTGTCCTTCTGTACTACATGTGGTACACCAAACAACTTCTCTTTGTCCTTAATCCTATTCTGGTTTAATTGAAATGTCAGATTCTTTAGGTCTTTCTTGAGCTCCTTTATTGCTCGATCTCTCTTTTGATATTGGTTCTCTTCTAGTTGCAAGGCTGCCTGCAGATCCTCTACCTAGGTATTTCAAGTGTGGTAGTAGTGAATTCACAAACATATGCCTATGGTGCTTATCTTCCATGACATACTTCAAATTTCCCTTCAACCATTTGAATCTATGGTCTATCTCCCAAAAAAATTCTCTTGGTTTCTGCCTGATATCTATCATCTCATTCATGTATTGATCCTTTGAGCTAGGCTTATAGAATTAATTTATCAACAACTTCTTGATATCCAAAATCATTCTGGTTGTTCCTGGTGGATTGTTTGCAACTAAGATCATGTACCAATCTAGTGCGCAGTATCTTAGTGTGATGGATAACTGTGCAAGTTTGGTATCCCCATCTCTGATCTTCTTTGCTTCCCAGATCTTTTCACAGATGAACAAGTTCTTCTCAGAGTCCTCCGATGCCTCTCCCTTGAATTTTGGTAACCTGATGGCGGGGTCATGTGCTTCCATCCTAAATTCTGAACTATTACTTCCGCGCAGTGTAGATCCTTGACTAATACTTCCTGAATTGGATCTCCCAATTGTTTCTCCCTGTGTAGATGTACTTCCTGCTATGCTTCTTCTGCTGAAATTCAGTTGCCTAAACGTTAGTGTTCTTTCTGGTGTATTGGTCACACATGGGTTTATGTGTTCCACACTAACACTGATATGGATAGGAGTTCTACCTCCGATTTATGCTGTTGGACCTCTTGTCTTCCTTTCACATGTCACGCGCAGGATTTCCTCAATTTGTTCCATAGCCTGGAGATCCTCTACCTCTTCTTCATCACTTGCCAAGCCTTCCCTCGTGGCTATGGCTCTCTTCTTATTGTTTATCTTATATTGGTAGTGTACTCCACTGCATGTTCTTCTAGATATTTACATGATCTACTTGATCTAGCCTTCCTCCATCATGATTGGATCCAAGGCCTCCTCCTTCTTTCCTTTATCCATATTTTCCTCCATTTCTCCATCTCTTGTTAGTGCTTCCCCCCTTCGCCCATGCACGCAGGGAAGTTTAGCTGTCTAAGGTCATTGTCATTACACCTTTGTTATACAGTAACATCTTTATGGAAGTGTACATCAATTTGATATACCTACCTATAGGTCCCTTCATGAAATATTGCTCTAATGCACTGTAAGAATTCGTAGTCTCTATTGCAAATTCTGTGATAAATCCCGCAACAATGTTGTCTAACCATAAATCTACTGCACACGTAAATTGATTGTGAACTTGTTGTAATTGCGCGATCTCAGCAGGATTTTGTTCTAGCTATCGGTTCCAATTTTTAGGGTGGTTGTCTTTCAACCTCAATATCCACTCGTGCAACACATGCAGGGAATCACAGAAAAATACTTCATGCAAGTAGTTGAATACATACTTGTCCAAATATTTGCGTGGTGTTAACTTCGGGTTTCTGTTATCTTTCTACGCAAATTCTATCTCCTTTATTTTCAACCAGCTCTCGATCTCTGTCTTTGTTGGGTTCCACGGTCTCAACACCCCTTTTATATTCTCAGTCTTTTAATGTTGTGTCACAAGATCTTCACCACTCTTCAACAAATCTCATTCACTCAATCCCTTTTTGTTCCAACAAAAAATGGAACCATTTGTTTAGTTATTTGTTACTCCTGCTACCATTCTTGGGTTGACCTAGGTTCAGGTCCTGCTTTGGTTTCCAACAACACCCTCCTTAAAACTATTGACCCTCCTGGTAAACCAGAAGGAAACATAACGCACATGATGCACTGCGCAGTCTCACCCGAGATAGTTCTTATGGGTGGCTGCAACACTTAGATGCTTGCAGCCTGGGAATGAGTGGGGATCTGTGATTGCACCCTGTGATATTTATTCATTTACTAGCTCATACATCTATATTTATTATACTGTCATTCTTACTCATCCATGTGAAACATCAGATATAAATAATTCATTCATTCATTTATCTAACATCTAATCAACAACATAAAATAAGATACATAACATTCAGTCACATAACGCATGGTCTATCGTGGTTCACCCCTCCTGGGATACTTCCACAAAGATTCAACTATTCTTCTCTTTTATTATCTTTGGTCTAAAAGTATAGTGCCGCACACATTACAACTCTTCGTCAAAATAGGTCGAGATATTACAATGAGGCGAACTAGATCACACTAAGCTCCTCAGTCTGTGATCTAACCCTCAATATCTCCTCTATTCCCCCCCCTCATCTCAACAACTTACAAACCTATATCGGAGTAAACAACATGAAAACATGACAACCAACATAACATCCAACTCTGAACCTCAGAACAACAAAAATCCTGAGTGAGAATAATCAAACCTATACCTAGACCTCCTAGGTACCTACTTATACATATTTTCAGCTTACCAGCCATTACATTCTCTTACCAAAACCCTAACCCTATCCTGGCTAGGTCTTCTTGCATGCGTGCCTCGCATGCCTTCCTCTTATGTATGCACATCTATTTTTCACGTGCTTCTTTTACTCCATGCGCGTCTTCCTTACACGTGCTACTTATTCTACATGTGCTTCCGCCTCCCACATCGTGATTTTCCCTCAAAAATGGCATGAAACCAACACCAATTGACCATGTTCATTAGTTCATGGCTACTAGGAAGATGGGTGCAAATATCAAACAAAATATTCTTCCTAAAATATTTGACCAGTATACATCTCAGACCATGATGCTATCAACTATGGACTATGAGAAGGGGAGACTAAATATCATTGTGTTAGAGCCAAAATAAAAAAAAGAAAGTTACAAACATATCTATAAATATTAATGCAGTACAACCATTGGATAAAATTGATTTGCATAGACAAACTAGAGAAATGTTTAATAGAGATGTGATGATAGCTAAGATTGGAATAAAGAAGCTGCAAGTTATAATTGAATAGCTCGAAAACCAGTGAAAAAATGAGAAGTTGGCCAACAGAACCAGGAAGATGAGAGTGGAGGAATTGGAACAATGGGTGATGGACCTAAGATCTAATCCAAAAGATGTAGCATATGTGCAGGCTCTGATGAAAACCAAAGATATAGAGATCCAATATTTAAAGAGAAGACTCAATGTTCCTGGAATTGAACATGTCTAGCTCTAGAGTTGTAGGTAATCCAAGAAGAAAAGGATCAACTCCTAAAGTAAATGGTACAAATGGAATAACATATTGATTTGTATCATAAGAAAATTGAAATCTTGAAACAAGGATCTGCTTCATCACAACTGCTAGAGTTAGCAGATTCGACAGAGGGATTTTTAAGAACATTAGTAGATTTGAACCTTAAGGAAGCTAAGATTGGAAAGATGAAGAAGACAATTGCAACACAGAATGAAGAGATCAAATATAAGGATACATTTATTTGAGAATACCAAAACTTTAAAGTTAAGATGATAACATACACAGAGCAAATGAAGAATTGAGAAAAGCTACGAATTTCCATTTCTTTCCCTCCTTGGGGAAATTCATAGCTTTACAAATCCATGATTTTTAGGGGCTTCTAGTGGTCAAATCCAACTTGTGACACTTAAAAATTAGCTCTGAGTTAACTCAAACCTGTTCCCCACTCATGGAGTCATGGTCAACTATTTTTAACTTGGATGTTCCATTTGTCTTCCAACACTTAATTTATTTAAACGTTTGTCTTATACATGTGTCCAACAAAAGAGAACAACTGGGCAAGTCAAATATTTGCCCAACAGTAAAAAAAATAATAATTAAAAAATCCAGAATTCTAATTTCGAATTTTCCATAAATGGAAATTTATTTCTAAATTTGGATTTTCCATAATTGGAAATTTATTTCTAAATTCAACTTGGAATTTAATTTTCTAATAACTTGAGGATGTCATAGTATTGAGGGGTTTATAGGTATTGGGGGGTATAAAATTGAGTATCTAGTAAAAATAGGGGTTTATTTTATTGGAAAGATGTATTAGGAGGGGGGTTCAACAAAATGATTTTTGGAGTTATTTATCTTTGTCTAGTGAAAATAGGGGTATTATTTAATATCCCACGAATGCAGGTGCTATGTCATTGGTTCACTGAGTGAATACCCCGTGGTTAAGAAAAATTTAAATTCCAAAGGAACTGGTGCCTTTGGAGAAGTTATTCAATAAAGATGATGTTGGTGTTAAACCTATTGTATACCCTCAAACTAAATAAGTGGAGGGTTGTGATATTAGCACATAACAATAACTAAATAATATCAAGCTCTCAAAATTGTTACCTGCTAATCAGAAAATCAAGTATGTTGATTTGTTTAAAGAATTTACTGAAGTGTTTTCATGGTCATACGGATATCTAAAGACTTATGACACCAACATTATTCAACATAGAATTCCACTTAAAGTGGGATCTAAACCATTCATATAGAAATTAAGACAGGTGAATCCTATTCTCTTCCCAGTCATTGAAAATGAACTGAAAAAA
Source organism: Picea engelmannii (assembly GCA_009831015.1). Lineage (NCBI taxonomy): Eukaryota > Viridiplantae > Streptophyta > Pinopsida > Pinales > Pinaceae > Picea > Picea engelmannii. The sequence continues at coordinate 732,144 of ML791337.1, forward strand.
TGTTAGATGCAAAAATCATAGCTCCTCTTAGATATTCTTCATGGATTGTAAATTTAGTGACTGTTAGAATGAGGAATGGTGAAATAAGACTCTGTGTTGAGTTTAGCAATCTTAATAGATCTTCATTAAAGGATAATTATCTATGATTGATATCTATGATTGAGGGCTTTTCAATTTATAACTAGATTTTTGTGCATGAGAAAGACATAGAGACGATTGCATTCACTACATATCAGGGAACCTTTATGTATGACAAAATTCCCTCTGGGCTAATGAATGCAAGCGAAACATTTTGGAGGGAGATGGATATATAATTTGTTTGAGAAAAGGACAAATTCATTGTAATTTATTTAGATTATCTAACCATTTTCTCTAAATCATATGATGATCATTTAAAACATCTTATGAAAACTTTGATTAAATGAAAAAAATATGGTTTGTCACTTAATCCTAGGAAATCTCATTTTGCTATGCAGGAAGGAAAATTACTTGGACAAGTTGTTTCAAAGGAAGGATTAAATATCGACCCTCAATGTGTTCAAGCAATTAAGGTCATCAGTCTACCGAGGAACAAGAAAGAGATTCAGTCTTTTCTTGGAAAGATCAATTTTCTGAGAAGGTTCATTCCAAATTTTGATGAAGTGGTAAAGGATATGACATACATGCTTATAATGATAATGAAGTTAAACGGTCTTAAGAGGCCATATATTTGTTTGATCAGATTAAGAAATCCTTAGGAGAAGCACTAGTGTTGATAATCCCAGATTAATCAAAATAATTCCTTATCTATTCTTTTTCTTATGACAACACAATTGATGCAGTTCTTTTACAAAGAAATAAAGACAATCAAGAACAACCAATTGCATTCTTTAGAAAAATACTAAGAGATTCTGAGCTTAAATATAACATTATGGAAAAACAATCTTATGCATTGGTTAAAACTCTAAAATATTTTAGAGTTTATGTTCTTCATTCTAGAGTAGTTGCATATGTACCTAGTAGCATAGTGAAGGAGATCCTGAATCAACTTGATATTGATGGAAAAATAGGAAAATGGATAGAAAAAATTCAAGAGTAAGATCTTGAAATCAAGCCAACAAGATTGATTAAAGGACAATGTTTGGAAAAGCTTCTAGTTGAATCAAATTAAAGAGTCCTCACAATCAATCATGTTTCAGAAATAACAGAACATCCTTCAACAAGGTTTAAGGAAATAGATTTGCAACAATCCCTAATTAAGGTTTAGGATAAGTTTTCTTCATCTCCTTGGTACAAAGACATTGTGTTTTATTTACAAACTCTTGAATTCCCACCTAATTTTATTCAGGCTAAAGCTAGGTCTCTCAAACTTCAAGCAATCAAGTATTGCATAATAGATGGAAATCTTTACTGGAAAGACTCTTTGGGAATATTGTTAAACTGTATTATTGAAGAAGAGACTAAAGGAATCATATATGAATTTCATAAATGCATATGTGGAGGACACCATCCTTGGAGAGCCACAACATGCAAAATCTTGAGAGAAAACTATTATTGGCCAAAGCTATTTTCAAAAGTGAATGCCAAGGTAAGATATTGTAAAGAATGTCAGATTTTTTTAGTGCATTTCTTTAGGAAAGTGGTCTGCATTTCTTTAGTGCCTTGCAAGGAGACACAATCCCCAGATGGAGCCACATGTTGTAACATAATTGAAAATTTTCATGATATTTAGAAATATTATAATTTTTTTTTGTTTAAGTCTTAATAATTTATAGGTTGTTAGGTTTTATTAAAGTTTCAATAATTTTGTGCATATTTCAGGAGTAACAAGCTCCTCTCCCTCACTTTTCTTAGGCTTCCCAACCTAGCCCA
>ML791337.1:734061-753160 GCA_009831015.1 Picea engelmannii
ACTTTTGTTTTCGATGCTACTTCCCCCCACTACAACACACTTCCCTATCCCTTTCTTGCAGCTCTCGTCTCCCTTGCTCACTGTGAATTATTCTCATCACCTCCTTTTTCTACTATCTCCTGGACTTTCCCGGATCCCATAGTAACCTCCTTCTCCTCTCAAGGCCTGAGAGATCTTGGGGTTCACCCAGACACACTTTTGGATTAGCTCTTTGAAGAACAAGGTGCAAGGTTCCTTCAAGCCTGAGAGTATAGCTAGGATATCTCCACTGATTGCCACTTCCCTCTTGAGGGACAATAATACCATCTGGTTCATACCCCCACGACTTTGGAGCAAGGGTTTGTAGCAACACATCTCCAACCCCACAACCTCAACGACTGGGACCTCGACCATAGTGGATCATCAGGCCCCCATCCTCCTTTCGAATTAGATCCAGATACTCAAGGTACCTCAGGGAAAAGGAGGAGAACGCATAACAAGTGTGTAGGGTATTCAAAATAAGATCCAAATTTTATTCTCGGCAATGACCATTCGATGGCAAGAGTCTCGTTGATGGAAAACAAAACACTAGTGGGGAAAGCTTATGGCTGAGAGTTTAGTGAAAAAACCCTACGAGCCTGGGCTGCAACAAATTGGGGAGTAAACTCTACAAACTCACCCAATATATTCCGACTCTCTAGAGGCTGGTTTATGATCATCTTTGCAGATCCCACACATGCCATGGACACACTCCAATATAGCTGGACAATTGACTCCTCCCCGGTTCTAATGAAACTTTGGAACCCTACTTTCGACGCAAGAAACAAGTGACTAGACTCCATTCCGATTTGGGTGCGACTCCCAGGCTTGCCCCCTCACCTTTGGTCTGATAGATGCTTCAAAGATATTGGGAATTTCCTAGGGGATTATATAACTGCAGACATGGGTTTCCTTGTTTCAGGTGATATGGCGGTTTCTCAAATTCTGGTCTCCCTCAACATCAGGGAAGGTTTAATAGAATTTATCAATCTCACAGATTTGGGATGCACAAGAGTCCAAATATTGGACTATGAAGGCATGCCCTTCCATTGTAGACGCTGCCAAAAATATGACCATGTGGTTAAAGATTTCCCAAAACCCTTCAGAAGATGTCCCATACACACTCCACATGAATTTAGGTGCCCATGCCATAAAATTCATGATTCAGAAGGGCCCCCATCCTCCTCCTTTGTGTTAAATTCTATGGGGACTCCCTCCCCCGCTCCAACAAAATGCCAGGATCCCTTGACAGCTGATCATCCAGAGCTGACCGACAATGCTTTAGCACTTATTGCATCCATGGGCGAAGGGGAAAGATCTGACCACAGCTCAGAGACAACACCTCAACATTTGATCAACGACTTTCTGGGTATGCACCTCTCTTTTCCCCACTCTGTAACTAGTTTTCTAAATTCTTTCAATTTTTTCCTAAATGATTGCATCCCCCCCACCCTTCCCCCCTGCGCACTTTCTCAGTACCCCTTTCCCCCTTTATTTCTTATGCCTCCCCTCCCTCTCCCCCATTAGTCCAAGACTCCCCCCCGATTACCTCCCCTCCTTCCCCCTCAAACTCCCGGTCCACAAAGGAACCATCCTCTGATGGATCCGAAAAATCCACCATTCATTATCACCTCCACAATAGATCAATCACTATCCATTCCTCAGAACAAAAATTCCTTGGCCCTACTCTAGACCCCCTGAAACTAAAAAAAGGAAGAGGCAGACCATCACACCTCTCCATAGCACAATCCCATGCTCTGCTGGAAACGGCCACAGGCCAAAAAAAATCCCTCCTTGGGGCCCTTAGAGAAGAGAAATCCCCTGCGGGGCTCCCCCATGAATCTCCTCTCCTTCAATTTTTGGGGTTTATCGAGCCCCTCCAAAAAATCTTCTCTAAAAAGGTTGGTGACTTTGCACCAACTAGAAGTTATTTTTCTCCAAGAAACACTTGTAGATGAATGCACAACCACACAAGCCTCTTCCCAAGCTGGTCTTTCTTGGGATTGGATGCCCGTGGTAGATCAGGAGGCCTGGTCATTGGTTGTCTCTCCCAACAAATAAAGCCCCTAAACTCATGGGCCTCTGATTCTTGTCTGGGACTCAAGGTTCTAGCCGAAGGATTGGGGATGACTCTCAAGCTACTAAATATCTAAGGGCCAAACACAGACATGACTCACTTCTCAAACTCTCTCTTTAGAAAATAACTAATGAGGTCAAAAAATCTAATTATCGGCTGAGACCTCAACTTCTCCCTTGGTGAAGCGAAAATATCGGGCCCCTCGGTTCACCCAGATCCACAAACAAATTTCTTTAGCCACTTGATGGCTATAAATGGCTTCATCGACATTGCGCCAGCCAAACTGTTCCCCACCTAGAAAAATTTAAGAACCGGGGAAGCACATGTCGAAAAAATATTAGACTGCTTTCTGATCACTGAAACAGTATCTTTCTTTCCTCTCCAGTTTAAAAAATGGATAGGAAGTGGGGGAGACTCAGATCACTCCTCTGTCTGGTTAACCCTCGAAGAAGGACCAAAAAATCTGGCCGCCCCTTTCAAATTTAACTCAAACTTGCTCAAAGAAGACAACTTCCAAAAAATGGTGAAGGACAATTGGACTCCCCTCCAAGATTCAATGGAAACACCGACATCCATACAATTCATGGAAAACTTAAAATTAATTAAGATCCTATTCATTCCCTAGGAAAAAACAAAACAAAAAGAAGAGAGGGAACTCAAAATCATTGAGGACCAGTTGGAGGAAATTTACCAAAATATTGAATCTGGTTTCTCTTTGGATGCTTTTTGAGAGACGCTCAAAAATATTGAAGCAAAACGAAGGAAACTTCTGCCCGACAAGGAAGAAACCTAGATACTTAAAAGCAGGGCAATATGGCTTGAAAATGGGGATGAAAACACAAAATTCTTCCACGGCTTTGAAAAAGGTTAGAAAGCAACAAATACAATATGGAGCTTAAAGGATCAGGAAGACATACCTGTCACTTCCTTTGAAGGGCTAGCCAACTTGGGGATTTTTTTTTCCAGACTTTATTCAAAGACGACCGAAGGGCCAACTTAACTAACATCATAAAACTGGTCCTATACTTCCCCAACTTTGTGGATGAGGATGAAAACCAAAACCTCTGTTCAGAAGTCACCGAAGCCAAACTCAAAGAACTATGCAAAACTATCAAAAAGATAAAATCCCGAGTCCAGATAGATGGTCCATTGAATTCTACTTGGGCTTCTTTGATCTGCTTGGAAGGGATATTCTCAAAGTCATATAGGAATCCAGATTAAATGGAAGAATTCATAGTCCTCTCAACACCATCTTCATAACTCTTATTCCTAAGGTAAATGATCCTCTTTCCTTTGATGATTTCTGACCCATCTCTCTTTGCAATTGCATCTACAAAATTATTGCAAAAATTATAACCTAAAGGATGAAGCCTTTACTCTCCTCGTCCATATCAAAAGAACAATTTGGGTTCTTAGAAGGAAGACAATTTCATGAAGCAATTGGGGTAGCTCAAGAAGGACTACATAATCTGAAAACCAAAAAAGAAAAGGGCACCATTTTAAATATTGACTTCTCCAAGGCCTTTGACAGAGTAAATTGGTCCTATATCAGGCTCCTACTCACCCATCTTGGATTTGAGGTCCCCTTTATCAAATGGCTAATGGCCTGCATCTCTTCGGTCTCCTTCACGGTATTCATAAATGGAGAAGCCTCCCCTTTCTTCACCTCCGAAAAAGGACTTCGTCAAGGTTGGCCCCTCTCCCCCATACTCTTTTTTCTTATGGATGAAGGACTGAGTAGGGCTATTATAAATGCAGTTAGAACAGGTGAGTTCCACAGAATACAGTTTACCACAAGTCAAAGACTCACTCACCTACTCTTTGTGGATGACATCCTAATTTTTTGTAGTGGTCAAAGGAAGGATGCAGAAGCACTTTCAAGTATCCTCTCCCTCTTCCGTTCAACAACTGGAATGCAAATAAATATACAAAAATCCACCCTCTCTTTCTCAAAACTGGAAAGAGAGGAGGAATATTTATACAAAAGTCTCTTTCCCTTCACTCTCCAATTCTTCTTAGATGGCCTAAAATATCTTGGTTTTCACCTAAAACAAAATACCTATCTAAAAAAAGACTGGAAATGGATCATCTCAAAATTGGAGAAAAGACTATCCGGATGGAGTTTCAGGTGGCTCTCAAGGGCAGGAAGACTCACACTAACTAAAGCAGTATTAGAGGCCATCCCATTCTACTGGATGTCGCTGGCCTAGATACCAAAAGGAACATTGGAAAATATCAGAAAAATCTTCTTTCATTTCATCTGGTCAGGATCTGGAGACAAAAACATACAACCTTGGGAAAAATGGGATATTTTAGCAAGGCCAAAAGCCCTGGGAGGATGGGGTCTCAAAAACATCTTTCTGTTCTCAAAAGCTTTGGCAACAAAAATTGGTTGGCGCCTCATCACAAACAACAACCTATGGTCCTCAGTTATCTTTCAAAAATGCATAGCCCCGGGGACACTGGAATACTGGATCATATCCCCAAACAAGTCACATACTATAGGCTCCATTTTCTGGACAGCTCTTATATCCTCCTTTCCATTTATCGATGAAGGAATTGCCTGGAGAATAGGTCGAGGAAATCTACTCCACATTGGAGCAAATCCTTGGCTTGGAAGTGGGACCACTCATATTCTCCCTCCAGATCTAATCAACCTCCTCCATAGGAAGAATATTTTCTTACTCTCCCACTTGGCTGACCCAAACACAAAAACACTGTGGCACCAAGGCTAGAAAAGAGCAACTGACCTAGGGATAACCAGATCCTCTTCAATACTCTACAAAAATTACATTGAAGCTCTTCAAGTCAGACACATTAGACTTATTGACAGGGAGGATGAACTGGTCTGGAAAAAGGACCCTTCATGTGCTTACACCCCAAAATTGGGCTATATCACACTAAACTTGAACCTATTTCAACAACACTAATCCTGGTGGTGGAAAGGACTTTGGAAGATAAAATGCCCTCAAAAAGAAAAACTCTTTCTTTGGGAAACACTAAATGGGAATATCCCTGCATGGGAAAATATACAAAATCGACAGTTCAAAGGGCTTGGTAGATGTTCCCTTAGCCACTCGAAAAATGAAACAACTTACCATCTATTTATTACATTTCCTTTTACCCAAAGAGTATGGATGGAAGTTTCATCTAGCATCAGACAAAATTTCTCATGGGGAGGACCAAGTCTATAACAAGCTTGGAAAGATTGGTTTTATGAACCAAGATACAAAGAACTAAAATCCCTCCCCCCCATCCTAATATAGGGCATTTGGTTGGCCTGAAACACAACTCTTTTCCTCGACAAAGATTCCATTCCAGAAAAAAAACCTGCACAAAGCCTCTTAATTCTCTCACATTTCCCGCAAACAAAAAATGCCCAAGCATAAAACCTTTCCATACAGAACAAATAGACAAATCAAAGCCATGGTCTTACTTTGATGGGGCCTCACAAAACCATCTTTGTGGGGGTGGTTTTGTACTACATCTTTCAAAAACTCTCTCCTTTCACACAAAACTGGGGCTGGGATGGGGTACAAACAACTATGCATAGCTTTTGACTTTAAAACTTCTACTTATCTTTGAAAAATAAACATATCTGTGGCATGTCCAGATCTTTGGGGACTCAGTTATTGTAGTGAACTAGGCAAGGACACTCCAGCAGTGTCATAACATATTCCTCCTCCCTATTCTGGAGGACACCTTCCTACTAGAAATTTTGACACCGTGACTATCTCCCATGTCTACAGGAACATGAACATGGTAGCGGATGCACTCTCAAAAGCAGGGCTCTCCCTTTCTTTGGGACAATGGGACATGATAGAGCACAAGGATGGAAACTCACAAACATTTTACCGCCGACCTTTTATAGACACATCAGTCCATCAACATGATCCACAATAAGAGAAACAACAATAATAAAATTCTTTTTTGGATGCAAACAACATCATGAAAGTTTTGGATGAAATATACCCAAGACCACAGGTGACAAATTCACAATTTGCAAACTACACCAGTTCAGATTCACAGTCCACTGGATACAATACTTGTAACTTTAACTGATATTTTTTGGAACTCTCTACATGGCAGAAAGTCAGAGACTTTCTAAAAATTCTTTATTTTCCTTCGACACATATAATACACCCATGAGGTGTTGTGCTCCTTGAAGCACCTACAAAATGTAATCTTGTCTCTTCGGATGAATAAAACTATGCTTTTTTCCATGGATTTTTTTTTTTGAATAAAACTTATAAGTGGTTTAGTTTTAAATTTTTTCATAGGAGTTTAATATAATTTAGTTTTATAAAGGTTTTAGTATGATTTAAATCAGACTTAATTTAATTATAAGTATATTGTATAGTCATATTAATAAAAAGTGCATCTTTTCATCATAGGATTGATCATGCAATCATGAGTTTTGATCAACAATCCTTAATGAATTTTGTGCCCCCCCCTGACATGCTCGATAGTTAATAAAGGGAGGGGGGTTGCGAAACTCAACCAGGGTTAAATTTGTTAATATGTGCTGCACATCCGTTAATTACGCTCCCCCGACTATGGTTAAAATAACCATATAGTACCCCCCTGCAATCAACGCTGGGTCGACACGTGTCTCAGATGACGACAACAGGAAGAAAAGTTAAAAAGTGAATTTTTATTTAAATTAAATTAAATTATTCGCTAATTAAAAGCCACCACGTATTCAATTTCATTTTAAATGGGGTAAAGATAAAATTTGTTGGTTATTTTTGGATTTACGAAAGGTTTTAAACGCCGATAACGCAGTCTATTTTTACCAACACTTTTTTCCGTTCTAGCCTAAGCATATTTTCTCAAGCACATTTTCCCGGGTAATTCAATTTCATTTACCTTTTTAATCCTCATTATTTAAATGGAATCATCTAAACCCATTAAAACTAAGAATATGGTAATTTTTGAGGAAGATGATTTGGTTGATAGAGACAAATATATCTTTGACCCAGTCCTGTCATTTGATTCTTTTGAATTACAGGAGAAAGCGAGTCAAAACTTTAGAGATTTGGTGGACCATTACCATGCTTGGGAATCCGATTAGTGAAATTCCAAGTGCCACAAGTGTATGAATTTCCTGAATTCGTGGTCTGATGCAGCTTGATTACATTCCCTCTAAGAGAACTATAATTTCCAAAAATGGGTTTGTGCTCATTGAAATAACTCAATCTATTTCTGAAATGCTAAGATGGCCACTAAACCCTGACAATGAAATGTTAAATAATATTGTATTAGCCAAATGTTTTAGATAATTAAACTTGAAGATAGAGTCACCCTATTACAATCATATTTATGCAAGAATATTGATGTTCCTATGGACAATGTTACTCTTAAATCTTGCTTGTTTCCTAAAATTCCGAGACAAATTATCTCCATGATTTCTATGATTTTAGAAAAAGATAATGACCTTATAGTTGATGAGTTTGTGTTAGGGAATATGATGTCAATTTGTCCATTTATAGTCAAACCCTCAAACATATTCATCTATGCCCAATTTTTGGCTGAACAAATCCATCGTTAACTGTTAAAGTTTGAAACTATCAGGAGTTTCATATATAAATCTTACCTTATTCACCTATTCTTGTTTTCTCAAGCCATTCATTTTTTACATCTTGGACTAAAGGTTGAATATGAAATTGGTAATACAATGTCAGTCATTCACTATACCTCTATGGTTAAGAAGAAGACTCTAAATGTTTGATTCTTAGAATATATTTACCAATTTATGTCAAAATCTCACCAGATCATACATGATTAAATTCCTCGTATAATCTTTCCATAATGTAAAAAGTTATTACAATTGAGTCTAGACAAGAGAGTAGGATATTGGTAAATTTTTTAGAATTAAACTAAAATCAAATTCTATGGTTTTGAACTTCGACCTTTTCTTTTACCTATTTTCTTGACTACCAAAATATTTGCACTATAATACATTAGACAAAGATTAAATTCAAATGGCATTCATTTTGTATCAAGAAAACACAAGGCCAATTTTAAATTGAAAAAGGAGGTAGGACCTTTTATTTTCAATAACAAATCAACATTGCAGGTAACAACAAAGTTTCTCTTAGCTATGGATGTATGACCCTCATGCTGTAATTTTCTAAAAAATAATTGTGCATGGGAAAGTTCCTTATCAACATCAACAAAAAGCACAATTGGAGCTGCTGGAAAACCAGAAAAATTAGGAAGATGTACAAAATATTTTGCAAATACATGGTAAAGCACTAGAGAAACCTTCAAAATTTATGATAGCATAGAGTCCTCAACAATTTGAGAAAACATACAGGATAAAAACTATAGGGTCATCCTGAAAGGACTTAGAAACAAAAGAAGAAAGATAAACAAAAAGGCAGAAGACAGAGGCACTTGATGAAGAGGAATATTAAGAGTCACAAGAAGAAGTAGCACTAGTAATAAGAGGACCTACGGTAATGATAGAAGCATCATCATCAATGAATCCTCAGAATGACGAAAGTTAGAGTGAAAAATAATCTTTGGTTACAAATCAATAAAAACCAATTGTTGGGTTATTGGTTACTCCTGCTACCATTCTTGGGATGACCCAGGTTCAGGTCCTGCTTTGGTTTCCAACAAAACCCTCCTTAAAACTATCGTCCCTCCTAGTAAACCAGAATGCAACACAACACACATGATGCATTGCAAAGTCTCACCTGAGATAGTTCTTATGGGTGGCTGCAATGATCATATTCTTTCATCCTGGGAATGAGCGGGGATCTGTGATTGCACCCTGTGATCTTTATTCATTTATTAGCTCATACATCTAGATTATTATACTGTCATTCTTACTCATACATGTGAAACATCATATCTAACTAATTCATTCATTCATTTATATAACATCTAATAAACAACATCAAATAATATACATAACATTCAGTACCATAATGCATGGTCTATTGTGGTTCACCCCTCATGGGCTACGTCCACAAAGATTCTGCTATTCTGCTCTTTTATTATCTTTGGTACAAAACTACAACGTTGCACGCATTACAATTCTTCGTCAAAATAGGTTGAGATCTTACAATGAGGTAGACTATATCACACCAGGCTCCTTAGCTTGCGATATAATCCTTAGGATCTCCCCTATCCCCCCCCCCTCAGCTCAAAAAATTACAAACCTAGATCGGATTAAACAACATGACAACATGACAACCAACATAACATCCAACTCCGAACCTCAGAACAACAGAACTCCTGAGTGAGAATAATCAAGCCTCTACCTAGAACTCATAGGTACCTACTTATACATATTTTCTTCTTACCAACCATTAGATTCTCTTACCAAAAACCTAACCCTATATTGGCTAGGTCTTCTTCCATGCATGCCTCGCATGCCTTCCTCTTCTGCATGCATGTCTGTTTTGCATGTGCTGTTGTTCTTGCATGCGCATCTTCCTTAGACATGCTTCTTATTCTGCATGTGCATCTGCCTCCCACATTGTGCTTTTCCCTCAAAGATGGCCTGCGCCCAACAAGCCCGCAAAACTGACATCGTGAATCGTCCCGAGTCACTGCCTAACTCCCGTGTCTTCCAATGCTTGTGCCATTGATTCATACATATATACTATTCGTTGGCACTGCTCCTGAGCCTGACTGATTTTTGCTAACATGGCTTCGAGCACCTGTGCAGTGGCTGGTGGTCATAATATCTCACCCCCCTCCAAGCCTATCTGTTCGAGGCATGATTTCCTTGCGTCGATTTCGACATCCAACTGTTCTTCCTTTTCCTGTAGGGGCTCTAACTAAGCTTACCTTGCAATATTTTGTAACTGCACTGCTTTTTCTTATGCCTGAAAGTTCTTCATTTCTGCGGCCATCTTGATCTTCTTTGGTAGTGACATTGTCCTCTATCACTTCTTAACATCTGCTATTGCTACATGAAATTTAGCATCCTTTCCTTGCAACTCTTGTAGGCTCCCATCTTCTACTAACTGAGTCCATAGCTGTCCTCTCTTCTCCAACAGTTCTGCTACTCTATGTATGTTATGCACAATATTCTCTGTAGCTACTGTCACATCTTTCTCTCTTTGCACTTAGAGTGTTGGGGGAGTTGTAGGTACTACACACTCCTCCAGTTCCTTGATCTTCTCTTTATATTGTTGCAGAGTCTGCACTATGTTTGTTATCTTCTCCTCCGAAGATGCTTCCTCTAACACTGTGTCATCTGAGATGTTTTAAAATACTGCATCTATCTGGGTCTCCATCTGGTCCACTTTTTTCTGTGCTATCTCTTCTTCCCTTCCTGGCTGATGGCTTCCTTCAATACCATATTTTATTCCTGCGCTATTTGTAGATTCGTCGCATCAGACCTTGCTCTAGATTGAATCTCCCGCATGAGTCTAACCTGTAACTTATACAACACCTTTGTTGGTATCTTGGGCAATGCTAAGTCTAATGTTTCGATATCCTTCACGGGCTTCTGCACCATTTCCTCATTGATGAACAACATATCCGGTGTTATGATAACGTTAGCACTTCCTTGCACTGTGATTTGTATTGTCTCTTCGACAAGTTCTCCTTCTCTTACTGTCACCAATTTCTCCTTTTGTTATCGTTCCTCCTTGCTAACGCAATTTCTACCTCCTATACCTATTCCAAGATTGAAGCTCGATGGTTTTCCACATTTTCCCATACTTTTGATAGTCAATCTTCTACTGTCGTGGCTATCAGTTCTATGTCATCTGTTGTCAGTTACATTTCCCTTTGTTTCCTATGGGCCTTTTCTTTCTTCCTGACGCCACTTACTTGCTCCACTGTTCTCTTTCTTTGGGCCTTTGGCATCTGTGTATCCATGTCGGTAGCGTTCTCAAGCTCTTCTTCCATGGTTACATCTTGTGCCTTCATCTGCACTTCTTTTTCACTCACTTTTCCTGTTGGTCCTCCCGGTGCCTGCGCTGTAGCCTATGGGCCCTGTGTAGGACCATGCTGTGACTTCTTTTGTGTCCTAGTTTTCTTTCGAATTGAGATACTTTCCCCCACTGTACCTATTGTTTTTTTCTTTTGCTGGCTAGTGCCATTCCTACCTATTTGTTATGCAGGACTACGCTACCTTGCGTCTGAACTTGTACTGTTGGTGTTTCTCTTGGAATCTATGGTACTTTACACTCCTCAGGCCACTCTTGGACCTCCATGAGGATGTCCTGCATCTTCACACAATACTTTAGCTGCAACCACTCCTTGGTTGGGTCCTTCTTTTCCTGTAGCCACATGTTGTGACGTGATGCACACAAATTCACTATCTGTCCATACTCCTGGAAGGTTTCTGGTGAGATCCTCCATGTATCCGCCACACTATTCTGAATCTCTATTAAGTGTTGCGTGAACATGTCATTTTTGACTTTATTTACCTTGGTATCTGCTATGCTTCGTAGCGATGTGTAGCGCGCTACGCCACATTTTCCTGTCCTTGTCAGGAACATATTATATATAGGTTCGTGCCACCCCATAAGTGAAATGAGGATGAGTAACCACGAGTAGTGGAATTTAGAGCCCCATTAATCTGCATCCTTACAATATTCAAGGAATGAGTTGAGTATATATGTGGCCCAACTCATTGAGCTCCCCTTTGCACACTGCGGTGCAACTACTACTACACCTGTGGGCACTTCTTCTTTTCGGCACTTGTGCACTAATTTGCAACCGAGCAATCTGGTTGCAAATCATGTCGCAGGATCATTGATGTCATTGATCCTGATACCTATGTTTCTCCTCTCTGTGCCATACTTCTCTTTAATCTCATCAGAGACGACTTTCGCTTTAGTCTTGTCTTCTAGGTATTGCTATGACTTCTCCCCATCTGTGGGTAGCCTTGTAATCTCTTCGATGAGGTCAAAATTGATCGGTATTGTCCTGTCCATCCATAACATGCCTCCGTGCACCCTCGCTAGCAACTATTTAACACATCCATTTATGTATTTCTCATGCCCGAAGTGCGGTATGTCTAATAGGTTCATGATACCTATGTTGTACAATCACATGATCCACTATGTAGGCTCCAATAGTGGCACACCTGATAGGCACACATACTTATTTCTTCTCTCATCTTATTTTTCCCTTGCGGGGACTATACTCCACCCTCTTTCTCCATTTCCTACTCTGGTTCTAGCTCCAGGCCCTGTTGTGTGGAATCCATGTTCGGTTTTTCTTTCTGCGACCCTTTTCCCCTGGACGCATCAGATTTCATCCGTTCGATGTCCTCTACCAACTGCTCAGGCTCCTGTGTGGGCTCTTGCTCCTCCTCCACATGTAATGTGGTTTGTGTGTATTCTGGTGTGTGGATTTCATCCACATATACCACTGTTGGCATCTCACTGGTTCCTCCTTGTGGTCCCCGTGTGCTACTCCGGGTGCTTTGTCTAGTTTTGCTTGGTGCTCCAATCTGTGGTGGTGACATGGTCGTTAAATTCGAACTACAAGATCTCAACTCGATAGATGGTAGCACAATTCCACACTCTATTGCTCTTCCGCTTGACTCTATGTTTTTCTCCTTAGAAAAAATCACAATGGGTCGGTTTTCCCCCTCTTTACGAATTTATAGTGGGATGGGGACGTGACATCTGTGTCGCACTGATACCTGTCACTTTCCCCCCTTTTCATTGCGTTTCCTGTGCACGGTACCTTTTTACCCATTAATTTATCTTTTGTGCATTGTGTTTTCGAACCCTGGTTTTCTTGCAGCGCCCTGTTCTGTCTGCCGAATTCTATTTTGTTGAGGCCCTCCATGTGCACTGAATTATTTCTATTTTCATCCTTTATACTTTTTATGGATTTTTTTTATACCTATCTTTTTACTGCGTGGTGCTGTCTAAGTACTAGGAGGTCGACTGTCCCTATACAACTTCAGTCGACTCCCATTGATCATTCGTTTGATTTCTTTACCTCCTAAATATTTAAACTGTACAATTCCCCCATCTATGACAATATTGACTTCATATTGTCCCAACCAATGCATTCTGAATTTTCCTGGGTGTTGAAGAAATTTACTGTCATACACCAAGACTAGGTCTCCTTCCTTGGAACTCTTCCTTTTAATATGTCTTTCATGCCAAGATTTGTCCCTTGCTTTCTGTACTTCTTGGTGAAATCCTGCTAGAATCCTATCTTCTTCCATTAACATCAACTAACTTATCCTTTCTTGTACTTCACCTCATTCTGTCATGTTAGTGATTGATTCTATGCATAGACTAGGTACCAAAAACTCTAATGGCACCACTGCTTCTTGTTCATACACCAAACTGAATGGTGTCTGCCGTGTCAAAGTTTTGCATGTAGTCCTGTATGCCCATAATACCGCTGGTATCTTCAATTCCCAATCATCCATGTTAACATTGCATATTTTTGTTAGTGCATTCTCTAGGATCTTATTAAAGGTTTCCATTGTTCCATTTTCTTGAGGGTGATATGGTGTACTCTTTTGATGATAGACTTCAAACTCCTTAGTCATAGCCTTGATAATACTGTTAATGAAGTGAGTGCCTTGGTCACTCATCAAAATCTTTGGGTATCCAAATCTAGTGATCACTTGCTCAAATAGGAAGTGTGATGCAGTATTTGCATTGCAATATTTTACTGGTGCATCTTTTGCCCATCTCGTTAAGTACTCTGTCACAGTAATAATATACCTTACTCCTGACCTCTTTGTTGGTGGATTAATTGGTCCCACAAAATCTATTGCCCATTTGTTGAATACTTGCAGATTTACTTGTGGTTTTAGGGGCATCTCATCCCATCTATTAGGTTTTCCAACCCTCTGACATACATCACATCTTTGGCAATAATCCTTTTCATCTCTTTGAATGGTCGACCACCATAGTCTTGCCCACAATACCTTCTGCATGGTAGATTTTGTTGCATACTGTCCTCCAACAATTACCTCACGTGCCTCTGCTAAAATCCCAGGCATTTCATGTTCTAGTACACATCTTATCAAGATGATGTCTGCACCCATCTTGTATAAGTGTCTTGCAATAAATTGATAGTCTGCAGCTTTGAATACTAGATTTTTCCTCTGCACAGTGTTGAATTCTTTTGGCACGGTCCCTATACTCAAGTATTGAATGATGTCAACAAAATATTCATCATCTACCTGGAATGAAAATAACTGTGCATCAGGGAAGTTGTCCTCTAAGTTCATAGGTTCCTCTCCATTGGTGATCCTTGACAGGTTATCAGGTGCTGCATTCAACTTCCCTTGTTTGACTATCACCTCAAATTCAAATTCCTGAAACAACAGTAACCATCTACAAATTCTCCCCCCAAACACTGGCTTATTGACTAGGTATTTAAGGGTAGAATGGTTTGTGAACATTTTAAAGTGTTTCCCAAGTAGATAGTGTCTGAACTTTTGCAGTGCATATACCATTGCTAGGCCTTCTCTTTCTGTAGTATTGTAGTTATACTCTGACTCTGACAACTTTCTGCTTGCAAATTCTATATGATGGTATAACTCTCCAGCTCCTGGCTGCGCCAAAATAGCTCCAAGTTTTATCGTTGAAGCATCTACATGCACATGAAATTTCTTTTCCCAGTCTAGGAATACTAGTATTGGTGTTGTTACCATTTTCTCTTTTAGAGTGTCCAATCCTTGCTGACAGTCCTCGTTCCATTGAAATTTACTATCCTTCCTCAAGAGTTTCTCCGTTGGCGCAGTGATCTGCGCATACCCTTTTATGAATTTCCTATAGTAGCTTGTGTGTCCCAATGTTTCTCTCGACTGACGTACTGATTTTGGGGGTGGTAAATTTAAAATCATTGAAATCTTTGCAAGATCTACTAGAAAGCCTTGTTTGCACAATATATGGCCCAACAATATCCCAAAAGGTGTCCCAAAGATGAACTTTTTGATATTTAATGATATCTGACACTGCTTGCATCTTTCCAACATTATCCTTAACACCTCTACATGGTCTTTCAACAGACTGTAGACCGTCCAATCATCCAGATATACCTCTAAAAATTGATGGATGAATTCCTTGAATGTAGCTATGACTACTCTTGAGATTATTGCTAGTGCATTATTCAATCCAAAAGGCATGATTGTGTACTGGTAGGATCCCCATTCTGTGGAAAAAATGGTCTTGTACCTGTCTTTTGGGGCTATCTTGATCTGATGGTAGCCTGAGAATCCATCTGTGAACAAGTATGCTTCCTGGCCTCCTACATTCTCTAATACCTCATCTGTGAAAGGGGTGGGGCAATAGTCATGTAGGAAAGCATCATTTAACTTCCTTAGGCCGACACATATTCTTATCCCTCCCAAATTCTTCTCTTGAACTACCATAGGGCTTACCCATTCATATTCCTCCACTGGTTCTATGATTCCAACCTCCAACATTCTGTCAATTTATGCTTTTACTTTCTACTTATATATTGGGTTCAGTCTATATGGTCGTTGTCTGACTGATCTAGCCTCAGATTTGAGAGGTATCTTCATATCTCCTAGGTATCTTGCTATGCCTTTCATCTCTGTAAAGGTTGTTGGGAACATGTCATTGTACTCGCGTAGTAACTCTACTATGCTTTCTATTGTTTTCTCATCACAGTAGTATCCAATGCTGGCCATTTTGGGATTCTCAGTTGTCCCAATGTTAAATTTCTTCACCTTTATCGATGCAACAAACACTTATGATTCCAGAGGTGGATCTTCCACCCCTCTTTTACCTTCAAATTCTGTAATCTGAATGTTGAACAGGTCATCTTCACCCGATGGTTCTTCTTGCACATGGTAACATGACAATAGTTCTTTCACTATCTGTCTGTTCTGCTGTTGATACTCTGTTATGAGTTCAACCTCTGGTTCTCGAATGAATATTATCCCTATGATCTGTTTGAGTGCTAAATCTATGTTGTGGTTCTCATGTTCGGATGAGAAAGTGACTATAAAATTCTGCTGTAACACTGTCCTTTCTGCAGTGCCTCTGCGCAATTCCTAGTCTACATGCTAGTTTGTTTGAATCTCTTCCAATGTGTGAATAAAGTGATGAGACCATTCTTCTGGTGGTTTCATTCTCCATAGTGTTCTACAATTCTCCAAGTGTTCTACTGGTGTCCCTTGTCCATCATATCTCTGTAGTTGGTTGCTTCCCTGTTCTGCAACAAATATGATGTGTAGTAATCATTTACATTGGTACCAGTCCTTGAATGTTTCTTTGTGTGCACCCCACCATCTTGCAGGTGTTTCCTTGAGTTTTATATCCAGGGCTAAGAGCCTATGATTTTCTAACACTTCATCTTTGTATCTTGTTAGGAATTATTCTAAGTCATTCACCCCATGAAAGATGGGAGGTTCTCTTATCTCTGTACCTACCCATATTACTGCACGGTCTATTCTTGCGCACCTTCTTGTGGATACTTCATGTAATCTCTGCTGCCAATTCTCCAACCTTGTATCTGAGTCTGACGTGCATGACGTGATACTTCTCCAACTGATTAACCCATTTGCAGTTGGAATCACATAATCTTCTTCTCACGTGGTGGTTCTATATAACTAGTTAATTCCCTCCAGGTATAAACAAGTGGGTTCTACAAACCTTTCTCCTTTTGATGGATCTAGTGGCACAATGAATCAATACTCTCCTGACTTGAATTTCATCTTCCTCGTCTTTAGATTGATTATGTACTGATTATCAAACATGCAATCCAAGCTAAGAAATTACGGATAAGGTGTTGTGCCATCCAATATTTCTATTACTTTGAAATCGGCTTTAGTGCACACTCCATCCAGATCTACTGTCACACCCTTTAGCCTCCCAATTGGCAGAACCCCGTGTTGATTTGCTAGTTTCAGTTGAATAGGTGAATATCCTAAAGTGGGCTCTCCCATACATTTCCATGTCTTCTTGGGTAGTACATTCACTTCGGAGCCTAAATCTAGTATAATATCCCCCATGTTGAAATCTCCAATGTTGGAATTCAATCTGAATTCTCCACTTGTCTTTCTCCTCATATGCAGATGGTTAACCATTTTATGTTCTATCTTTCCCTCCACATCTGTGCTACATATTTCTAAAATATTTTGTAACACTTTAACAGATGATGGATCATTTAGTAGTTTAACACAGGATTGCAGAAAATACTTTATGGTACTTACTTGTCCTATGGGCTTTGCTTCATTAGTGTGATCTAACGATGAAGGAATCTCATATTTTGGTACGTCCTAAGTATGCTGTGTAGTTGATGTCGATGCAATTTTTGGCTTCAAGAATTCTTTTCTGGCTTGCTTGAATATCTCCTTTTCTTTCTGCGCATCAAACTGCTTATGTGGCTCAACGTTCTTCTTTACCCATTGGTGTTGCGATGGATCTTGTCTTACTACATCATCTCCTATCTTATCTCCTCCACACGTAACTATGTTGATATTTCTTCCATCATCCCTTTCTTCTATAGAAATCCATTGAACATTTTGATTGTTTTGATTTCTGTTTTCCTGGATATTCCCCAATAGTGTCAGACAATCTTTTGTGTCATGGTTGGATGCACGAAAATACATACATGTCATAGGTGGAAGTGGACATTCTCTTGCATAGTGTCCTGGTTGTTGACATATATGGCATACCATCGGTCCTCTGCCTCTTACAAATCCTCCTCCACCTCTGTAGCCAACTCGATATCCTCGCAGTGTGTTGTATTGTGGCACTTGGTTATACTGCACATGATTATACTGTGGCTGTGTGATATTGTACTATGGCTACGCAGTGTTATTTTGTTGTGGAGTAGTGTTATATGGGGCTAGTATTTGGTTAAACTATGGCACAAATTTCCCTGTCATCATATCTTTCTGCACCATATAGGTGTCTGATGTTCTTTCCCTCATGAGCTCCATTGTCCTGCAATATTTGTCATCATGGCCCACTAACTTGCAAAAGTTACAATATGAACTCTTAGGAATTGTCTGGTATTTCTGCATCATTGGACAGTGATATGGATCATGTCCCTATGTCTTACAAATCTCACACCATAGTCCTCTTGTTGGCAAAGGGTTTGGCAGTCCTGTTGCCATGTGCTGCACGAATGTTGGGCATTCATTCTTGTGGTGTCCTTCTGTCCTACATGTGGTACACCAAAAAACTTCTCTTTTTTCCTTACTCCTGTTCTGGTTTAATTGAGATGCCAGATTCTTAAGGTATTCCTTGAGCTCCTCTATTGCTGGATATGTCTTTTGATATTGGTTCTATTCTAGTTGGAAGGCCACCTGCAGAGCCTCTACCTAGGTCTGAAACTTCTGTTGTCTCAAAGGGTATTTCAAGTGTGGTAGCAGTGAATTCACAAACTTATGCCTATCCTGCATATCTTCCATGACATACTTCAAATTTCCCTTAAATCGTTTGAATCTATGGTCTATCTCCCAGACAAATTCTCTTGGTTTCTACCCGATCTCTGTCATCTCATTCATGTATTGATCCTTTGATCTAGGCTTCTAGAATTCATTTATCAACAATTTCTTGATATCCCCAATCATTCTGGTTGTTCCTGGTGGATTTTTTGTAGCTAAGATCATGTACCAATCCAGTGTGTGGTCTCTTAGTGTGATGGATAACTGTGCAAGTTTAGTATCCTCATCTGTGATCTTCTTTGCTTCCCAGATCTTTTCACAGATGAACAAGTGCTTCTCAGGGTCCTACGACGCCTCTCCCTTGAATTTTGGTAACCTGATGGTGGAATTGTTGGCAATTTCAGCTATCAGAAAGCAAATCAGCGTATACTTGTCATTGATGGCAAGAATGTGTGGTCGCAGTGATGAAAATAACATTGAATAACAGCGCAGTAATAATCGAGAGGAGAAGAGACAGTGATCGTTGGATCCCATCCCAATTTCCCGAAAGAACCAGGACCGTCAGATCTGTAGAAGCTGCGAGAGAGATAAATTCATCAGAGAATCGGGGATCGCGAGTTCAAAGTGCAAAGAACACTTGACAACGAAAACCCCGAAATCGCGATATGCGATTTCGCGAT
>ML791338.1:7989-28840 GCA_009831015.1 Picea engelmannii
GCATCAACAACTTTGTTAGCAGTACTAGAAATATGTTTAATCACAAAAGTGAAATTTTGCATGTATTCAACCCATTTAACATGTCTTTGATTCAACTTTTCCTGTTGAGTCACAAATTGCAGTGCATGATTGTCACTGTATAAGACAAACTCCTTGGGAATCAAGTAATGTCTCCATTTCTTCAATGCCTTTATAATAGCATAGAACTCCTTATCATAAGTGGAGTATTTCACTTTCGCTTCATTCAGCTTCTTGCTGAAGTATGCTATCGGCCTGTCTTCTTGACTCAAGACTGCCCCTATTGCAAACCCACTTGCATCGCATTTCACTTGAAATGTCTTCTTGAAATCCGGCAACACCAAAATTGGTTGTTCCGTAATTTTCTTCTTCAACAAATTGAATCTTTTCTCAACCTCTTTTGTCCAGTGAAAAGACTTATGTTTCTTCTTCACTGTGTCCATCATCGGTGCACTAATTCCACTGAAATTCCTAATGAATTTTCGGTAGAAACTAGCCAATCAGTGAAAACTTCTCACCTCAAATATATTCTTCGGTGATGGCCAATTCTTGATTACCTCCACCTTATCTAGATCCATCCTCAACTCATCTGCAAAAATAATAAATCCCAAATAAATGAGCTCTGTCTTCAGAAATGAGGACTTATTCATATTTATCAACAGCTTCTCCTGCTATAACCTCTTCATCACTGTAGCCAAATGTTTCAGATGCTCTGCCACTATTTTACTGAAAATTAGTATGTCATCTAGATACACAATGACAAATTTTCCGATGAACTCCTTTAGGACTTCGTTCATCAACCTCATGAAAGTACTCGGAGCATTTTTTAAGCCAAATGGCATAACAAGCCATTCATACAACCCTTCGTTAGTCTTGAAGGTTGTCTTCCATTCATCACCTTCTCTCATGTGGATTTGATGATAACCGCTTTTCAAATCAATCTTTGAAAATAATTTTTCTCCACTCAAGAAGTTCATCAGATCATCCATCCTTGGCAATGGAAATCTGTACCTGATGGTTATTTTTTTAATTTCCCTCGAGTCAGTACACATTCTCTAGCCTCCATCTTTCTTCGGACTGAGTACTATCGGAACAACACACGAACTCAAGCTTTCCCTGACCAAACCTTTGTCCAATAGATCTTGGACTTGTCTTTTGACCTCTTCATTCTCTTGTGGCGTTAATCTGTATGCGGCTTTGTTTGGAAAACTATCTCCTGGTATAAGATCAATGTGATGACTCACACTTCTGATCAGTGGCAATGAACGAGGTAGTTCGTCCACTACTATGTCAACGAACTCTTCCAGCAATTCCTGAACCTCTTCTGGTAAATCATCCACTCTTGTGCTAGTCAAAATAATCTTCGGTTTCCTGACCACAATGAATTGCGGTTTCTCCTTCTTCTTGACCTCAGTAAGAAGTTACTTACCACTCATGAGAAGTACAATGTTACTTACTTCAGGTTTCACCTCCTTATCCTTGATTGGAAGCAACATGTGAGTTCTCCCATTCTTCTCTAGGGTGTATGTGTTCATTCTCCCGTCATGAATCACATTCCTATCATATTTCCATGGTCTACCCAGCAATAGATGACAAACATACATGGGAATGGCATCACAAAGTATCTTATCGTTATATACTCCTATCTTAAATTCAACTAAACATTGTTTAGTGACAGTTACCTGGTGTCCTTTTTGTAGCCATGAAACTCTGTATGGGCTTGGATGATCAATCATCTCCAGCTCCAGATTTTCTACCACCTCCATTGAAATGAGGTTATCTGTGCTACCACTTCCCACAATGACCTTGCATACCCGGTCCTTTCTCTTGCAAGAAGTCCAGAAAAGTTTGTTTCTTTGGACTAAACTCTCCACCTCTTTCTCTGGTGTCAAAAGAACTTTTCGCATCATCAACGATCTTCCGCCTTCAACATCCTCTGACTCAACATTATTCCTTTGAGCTTATACAATGTGAGATTCTCGACCTTCTTTCTTTTTGTCTGGACACTCATAAGACTTGTGCCCATTCTTTCCACATGTGAAGCATGTTATTACTCCACCTCTTCCTCTTCCTCTACCTCTGGTATGAGGAAAAATATTATTATCAGCATAATCTCCTCTCTGTTTGGTATGCTGCCCTCTCTGTTCAGCATATTGCCTCGCTGTGAGCTTCCACCTCTCTCAGTTCAAGTCTGAGGTTTCTTCCAGTCCTCCTTGGGTTTCTAATTTTTATCTTGGGCAACTGATTTTCCTTTGGGCTGACTTCTACCTTGGCCTCTTTGACCTTGCTTTCAGCTCAGCTTCTCTTCCGCCTTTAGAGCCATTTGATAAGCATCTTCCACCGTTCGGATGGTTATCATGCTCATCTCATCCTGAATGTCGTATCTCAAACCATTCATGTATCTGGAAACCTTTTCATCATCGCTTTCTCGATGACCTGCCCTGATGTTCAGCCTGTAGAATTCTTCAGTATATTCCTTTACTGTCATCATCTTCTGTCTCAAGTTATGCATCCTTCGAAACAGAGTAATTTGATAATCCCTGGGGATGAATTTCGCCTTCATCTTCGCGATCATCCTGTCCCAATTCTTGATCTTCTGCTTGCCTTTGCAGCGTCTGTCAGCTTGTAGCTCATCGCACCACAATGTTGCATGTCCCTTTAATCTCGTGACAGTATGTTTGACCTTCTTGTCCTCTTCGACATATTCATAGTCAAAGTATGTGTCCAGAGATCTAATCTAGTCTAGAATATCTTCTGCATCCATATTTCCCTCATAAACTGGAATGTCCATTTTCTCTCTTGCACCCATTCTTGCAATAGCCCTAATCAAATGTTCGTTTGCTGCATCTTCAGCTGCAACTTCTTCCCCTTCATGTTCAGCCTCATTTTCACTTCTGGAATCACTCAGATCCCCAGCACCGACTGTGCCCCTCTGTGTTGTCTCCATGTCTTCAAGTCTGGTGCGTAAATCATGCATCTCTCTCTCCATGGCTGTATCAGTCATTTGCCTACCTCTTATTCTCGACATTTCCCTCTTCTCTGGCGGATCAGGTGTTTGCCTGTCCCTTCTTCTCAGCGGCATGGTGAGTTCTACTTTTCCCTGCTACAAAAAGAAAAGAAACATGCCTAGGCTCTGATACCAAATGATGCACGCGACGCTCCCAACCCGTAGGTCAGAATTCCACGCACACAGGATCTTTCCTCTTCCACTGGCCCGAAGAGCTTATGGAAATGGCTCTCCTATTTCCCTTTTGGGAAATCTTCACCCACAGCAAAAACCTCGTGGAATCTCCCCTCGCGCTTCGGGAGATCAGACTTCACGATTCCGCGAATCCGGTGGTCAAGCGTCTTGTCTCTGAGACCCCCGAAAAACCTGAAGTTATGTCACTTGGCCTTTTCTCTTTCTATATCGCCTTTCTCCTTATCATGATTTCGGGAGTTTCGATGTCAAGCAACTTGTCCCCTCGACTCTCGAAACCCGAACTACCGAAACTCTGATACGCTCGCAAGGTTTGACTTTTCAACAACTCTTCATTCCATCGGGATTTCGGACTTCGCGATTTCGCGAATCTTGATGAAAATATTTCGGGACTTCACCTCACAAAACCCCAAAATGGTCAATGGAATTTGAATTCCGTGTCAATAGTGCGCCACATATCCACCCTGTTGATTTTGTGGCCCACACAATCCTTTCACCCTCGAGACTTCACGCTTCGTGATTTCACGAGTCTTGTTGCAAAGATTATGGGACTTCAATCTATGAAACCCTGAAATAGAAATCCACGGGTAAATCCAACGAATCCTGTGGCTTGAATCTACGGCTCTACTACTCCTGAGCTTGAACCCCTCGGAAGCACTCACCTTAACTCCCCTGCTCCTCCATGAGATCTGACAGCTCACGGGACTTCGCGAATTCTCCACAGAGAATTCCGACCATCCATTCTTTCTTTCACAAGGACTTCTGCAACTTTTTACCAAGCGGTCTCCCCACGGTACTCAACTACCTGCGACACAAACCTGAAACACCTTCTCACTTCTCCAATGCACAAACTTCCTGTGCTTCCTTCGACGACTGTGGCGACTCTGTCCCTTCTGAGTTTTCTCCAACTTTGAGTCTTGAAGAAGACTCCTACACACACTCCTTGCGACAAACCTTCAAACACCTCCAAGTGTTGAACTTCCTTGACTCTACGCACACCTACAACAACAGTCTCTCAACAAATCATTCAGGTTACAAAAGATTGATATTTGAGAAAAAAAATGTTAAAAACATCAAAGGCAAATCTCGTTCAGAGGTTGACATTGCCAACATGTGGCCATCCGAAATCTGTCAACTTCACACCGCGACCAGAGAAGCACTTCATGATTCCATTTGACGCATCGAGACCCAGAATGCCAAACTGAAGGACCGAGTCAAGGAATTGGAATACGCTTTCATTCCTATGCCATTTCTTATCGATCCTTTGGAAATAGCCATGCCTGGCACCCATGTACCCAATGTAAAAGCATCCTCCACCCTACTCGCATCCTATAAAGGATATGTGGAGAAAAATATCAAAAAAAGAATGGAACTGGTTACCCAGGCGTGGAAAATATCACAAACCATCACTTCCCTTGGAACCAGGGCACATAGCTTGCTCGAGATTTTGCAAGCTGAATTAAAAGATGAAGAAATTTTGTTTTTAAAAACGGTCATCCCTTTTGGCAAGATTGTCAACAATATGACAGAAACAAAAAGAAGAGAAGAACATCTTCCATCCAAAAACTGGATCAGCCAATTGAATGCATGTTGGAAACAAAAAGTAAATAACATGTGTCTCATTGTTCAGCCATGTGAACAAGCCATAGAAAAGAAAGATAAATTATTCACAAAGCTGTCAAATATAAACTTAGCAGGGAAAACCAACGACTTCCAAGACCCCCTCTTAATCGCAAACTCCTTGCCCTTAACTAGGCAAGATTTCGACAAAAAGGTTTCTATGTTTAATACCTTGTCTCTGGAAAATTTTTACAGCATCCTTCAATTTGATCAATCTCACATCCATGACTGGCTATTCAAATATGCAGTACAGAATGAGGAAATTCATCAGGCTCTCTCTAATCTTTCTATCGACTTCCAGGAATTAGAAAATGAAGTTTTCAACATCAAAATCTGGAATGAGATCAATGTCACCCCAATGAGAAGCTACATTGAAGAATGGGTCGAAAGGCAATTGAAACAGGCCACCAACGAAAGACAACGGGAAGTTCTCGACATTCCAACAGCTGTGGAGAACATCCTTGGAACCGTAGTCGTTGTCGACATCAATGAAATGATAGTTGCACGAAAATAGCCAAAGCACTCATATGTACCCTCACTTTAATTTTAGTCATCGCATCTTTCTTTGTTTCTTAGCCCGGTCATTCCACTTTCTTAAATACATATTTATAGGCAAACACTTATACCTTTCCATTTATTTTCTTTTGCAGCTACTGCACTCTATCTTCTTTCCACAATCCTGTTTCTTGTACATATTTCTCTAATGGTCCGCGGGAGCCCCAATCCCAGTCTACATGACAAATGCATTGAAATTCTGGTTTATATGTAACAGACTTTAATTTTTTGGTATATTTAAAAATTTGCAGTAGTATGTAACAAACTTTCATTTTTTGACATACTTGAAATAAAAAATGCATTTAAATTTTTATATGTTACAGACTCTATTCTTATATTTCTGCATTTTGTATAACAAATGCATTTGTTTTTTAATATGTTAGACTTTTATTCTTATCCTTCAGCAGTCTGTATGGAAAATGCATCTACTCTTTATATGTTACACACTTTTCTTTTTTTATATATTTCAAAATAAATGGCTTTCAACAATGCAAGCGTCATTTACATATACCCCATGTTCACAAATGCGTTTAAATTTTTATATTACTTATCTCCTATTAATTTCACGTCATCATATATTTTTATCTTTCACTAGTGCATATGGAAAATGCATTTAAATTTCCAAATTTAATCTTGCACTCTCAACAATTTTTTTACTTTGTTATATACTTTCAAAAAAAATAGGTTTGCTATATACTTTCAAAAAATAGATGTTGTTGTGTCTTCAACCGTCATTTATGTTTTCCCTATCTTCCGTGATATACATTTTGCACAAAATTTCCCTGATATACATTTTGCACCAAACACTTCGTTTCATTTACAATTCGACCCCATTTTCCACAATTTGCTTTCTAACCTCCTTGGCAGGGACTGCACTGCCATGCAACCTTGTTCATTAGGCATCCCTGTGAGTATAGATATAAGGAGTTGAGGGCTGCCACGGATAACTTTAGGGAAGACGAAAAGTTCGGCCAAGGAGGGTTTGGAAGCGGGATCAAAATTGAGGTTTTTATTGTTCTTGATTTTTCAAATTTTTCACGGAAGGGCTTAAAGTTATTTCTCATGTAAATTAAAATTAAAATAAAAAACAGTTTATAAATTCAAAATGAAAATGATTTCATATTATTTCAATTGAAAGGTAAGGACAAATTTATAATATGTTCTACTTTTCATTGTTTTATGGGTTGGAAAATTTTCTTAATATGTTCCACATTTTATTCTTTTATTGTTTTTATAAGTGTTTTTTTTTCTTTTATTAGTTCTTTTCCCCTGTATCTTAGCAATAAAAAAAAGAATGCTAACATTTTTTCCTATGCCAAGTGAGTTCAAAGAAATAATTGTTATGTTTTTTATACAATACAATCTTATTTTTATAGAGCTTATGCATGCATATATATTCTATTTATTGAAGCCACATAAATTGAGGATCAAATAGTGAATTCTCTTTCTATATGGATTTATAAAAAAAACTTATTGCTATCTTATTAATCTATATTCGGCATGGTTCTTCTTCTCCACAACAAGACCCAAAAGTTTCTTCTCCACAAGTTTCCTCTGCACAATGTGTTTCTTCTCCAGATCTATTGATTGATATGGGTTTCTTTTCTAGTAGGATTTTTTTATGTACAGTAAGTGTATTTTTAATTTAATTTATTTCTAATATATTTGACCTCAAATTTGAAATTGTAATTTCAAATTGACATTGATTTCTTTTTAGAATTTCATTATCTTTCAAGTTATCAACATTTCAAATTAAATAATGAAGTCATGAATATTTCGAATCTGCAATCTCCCAACAAATGATAAAGGAGTTTATAATAAAGTTCTCAATATTTGGAAATTTTCCATCTACAGATTCCAATGAAATAGGGGTTTATCAATTTGAGATTGCAACTTAGTAAATTGATAAAAAAAAATGATATGATAAGTTATTTGATTTGATTTTTACAATGTGTTTTTTTTTTATCTTTTTTATTGTATTTTAGAGAATTGAAATGAATTTTACAATTCAATATTTTCCATTTTATTTATTAATATCCATATTTTTTTATGGGTTATCTATCTAATTTTAAATTTTATATAAAAGTGATAAAAATAAAATATATAAATCAATATAAATCCATTTTAATTTGAAATATTTTAAAAATCTATATACTTACATTTAATTTTTTATTTTTTTAATCTTTCTATGTTTAATAAATATGAAATTAAGATTTATCTATGTAAAGTCCATGAAAAGTCTATCCAATTAAAAAAAAATAGAATTTATATATACAAAGCATATCAATATAAATTTATTTTAACTTAAAGTATTTTAAGTGTGTAGAAATTTACATCTAGTTTTATGGATTAATATTTAATTTTTTTCATTTTCATATGAAAAGAATTATTTATTTTACCTTGTCAACAATTTATCAACAATTTAGAAAGGTTACAATAAAGTTAGTCCTTCAAATTGAAATATAACCTTTCCCTTCAGATTTGATACATGTTTAGAAGTGTGTATAAGGGCGTTTTGGAGGATAGTGGGGAAGTCGAAACAAGGAAGCAAAGAGTATTCGTCATAAGACACCATTGTAGGTCAAATCAGGCCAAGAGCTTGGTTTTGTTGTTGTGATGGTGTCATGAGAGACCCAATGAATTGTTGCTCATTTACAAGTTCATTTACAATGGAATGTTAGAATTAATCTCCACACGTCCACCTGCCAACCAACACAACCAATTAGCATTAGCTAGACTTCAGTTAGACATTGAGTTCGATTTCAGTTTTTAGCAGTTTAAGCAGAGATCCATTAAGATCTGTTTGTACTTTATTTTTCCTTGTAATCTATTTGAATAACAGAAGGGTACTGAAGCCCCAATCGATTTTCCCCTGCATCTCTTTTTGACTTCTGCATTGTTTATTTGCCTCTGACTTTAACATGGTATCAAAGCAGGTAGCGTAAGGCTCTTCACAGAGTGGAGAGTAGAACAATACAGATAGCCAGATTGATTCAAGTGTAGAGTGGAGAGAAGAACGATCCAGACAGCCAGATTGATTCAAGCTGAGAGTGGAGAGAAGAACGATCTAGACAACCAAATTTATTCAAGTGGAGAGTGGAGAGAAGAATCGTTTCGAGAGAGGGAGAAAGGATTGCATCAGAGATCGAGAGAAAGAATTTGACATTGGTATGTAAAGGAGGTACATGTGTCTTCGTTGTGTGATTTCGCCCCCCCCCCATAGTGGTTTAATATATCGGGGTAGATCCCCCTGAAATCACATGAGGTGTAAATATTGTGTAAAGGTGGTTTTTGCCCCCCCCCGTAGTGGTTTTAAAACCGGTGGTTGACCCCCACGAAACACAATATTTTTTAAAAAGGCGTGTTCATTTGATGTGGTATCTCAGTTTGTAAAGTACCCCATGAGAACATAGTTGGATTTACACAGAATTGTAGTGGAGGCCACAACATAATAGAGTATGTGCAAAGATTTGCATAGCTTGTCCCATAGGGTGTGCGACACCATCATAGGGTAACCTATTTTGAGAGGGTGAAAATTTGTGAATGTGTGAGCCGAGAGAATTAAAACCCTTTGACTTATACAACAAAAGACGAGGTTTGGATCTGAGTGCGTAGAAGTTGTGTTTATTTGATAGAATCTCCGCAAAAATCAAAGCATGGTATTCAAGAGTTGAAAGTGGTCAGAACGAAGCCATTTTACAAAGACAACAGAGGTTTGAACTAGGTTTTAAATGGTGCAAAACAACGAGGGATGTCGAGGGAATATTGTAGAAAAAAATTGCAATATTAGGCATAGGGGAAGGACAATACCGACTCACCACTTCTAAGAAGAGCATTGATGGCCCCCGAAAGGTTTTAAAATTCAAAGACACTGAGTCGAGCAATAGAGATCGTGACCTCCAATCGCAAGAATCTTAGATAGTACTCATCAAGTGGAAGGGATTTTACAGCTCTTCCACATATCAAGGACAGTATCCTATGTGAAAGGATTTCATCAGAAGGAATCGAGTTCAATATTTGTGGACCAGATATGTATTGGAAATAAGTAGTTATATAAGGACTTTTCCACAAAGGTTTTCTTTAAAAACTACAAGTTTGTGAATTTTTATTTGAGCTCGTTGCATGGGAAGCTCTACATGAAAGTTGTGCAACTGAAAGCTACTTAATACACTTCAAGTTCAAGATGTTGGGTATGTGTTATATTCTTTGCATTTGTGTGTGTGGGCGCGTCAGATTCGACAACTGCGTCTGACGATCCCTCTAGTAGTGTTTTTTATGTCGTGTGCGCGGGGCGCTTTCCTAGGGGGGTCCCAAGGGGGAGAGTGGGGGGATGGTATGCCCCCCCTAGTTACGCGCAACATTCGCGGTAGTGCCCCGAAAATTTTCTTTTGGGCAATTTTTGCTATTATTAGTGGTTTTCTAAATTAATCCCAGATTAAGGGATTAGGGTTTTTGTATCTACGTAATACCTAAAAAAATTGTGTATATTGTATGGTGAATGGTGAAATTCGATATAATGAATATAATAAAGGTTTTCCCGGTTAAGTGTTTCTAGTTTAAAATCTCTGTGTACTCTGTGTATGAGCCATTGATTAAATTATGTTTTGCTTAAGAATCTATATGCATTACTTTACTTCACAGGTTTAAAACTTACATGTGGTATCAGAGCTCGTTTTTGGCTTCAGAGGGACGCCTTTGTTGCCGAGGGTTTGGCTCGGTCTTGATAGATCAAGTTGATCTTGGGTTTGTGATAAAGTTGGGTTTAGTGGGAGATTTTGCAGTGGTGATTTGAGTGCAGAAAGAGTAATAGAAAGATCTTCTAGAATCAAGATAGAGAAGTTCAACGGTAAAAACTTTGAGCTATGGAAGTTGAAGATGGAGGACCTTCTTGTAGACAAAGAACAATGGATCACTGTGGATCTTGGTACACATCATATTGGTACACCGTCTACTAGCACACAGGCTACTGGTACACAACCTACTAGTACACAAACTACAAGTACACCTCTTATTGGTATGTCAAAGGAAGATTGGGAGAAGTTGGACAGAAGAGAAAGGAGTATTATTCGACTCTGCCTGGAAGATTTAGTGTTGTTGAATGTCTCAGGAGAATCTACAACCAAGGAACTATGGGATAAGTTGGGAGGTTTGTATCAATCAAAGTCCCTGGTAAATAAGTTGTTTCTTCGAAAGAAGTTGTATCATCTTAGGATGGAAGATGGAGATTCTGTGACAGAACATCTAAATGCCTTTAATACTCTGGTAAGTCAACTTATCTTTGTTAATATTACGATTGCAGAAGAAGATAAGTGTATTACTTTGTTATGTTATTTTCCAGACTCTTGGGATAATCTGGTTGTAGCAATAGGTAGTACCACTCGATCTACATTGAAGTATGAGGATGTAGTTACATCCTTGTTATTTGAAGAGATGAGGTGGAAAATCATGGATGATCATAGCACATATGATTTATTTGTAAGAGTTAGTACCCAAGACATGAATCCTAGTAAGTCTTCAGGGGGGAGATCTAAATCTACAGGTAGATCTAAGTCTCCAAGAAAATCTTTGAAGAAATGTTGGAAGTGTGGTAAAACAGGGCATTATAAGAAAGATTGCAAGTCTAAGAAGGTTGAAAAACCAAAGGGATATGATAGTACATCTTCCACAGAGACAAAAACCTCCACTAAAGAAGGAGGTGATGTTTACCTGGCATCTACAGGTACACATGTATACCATGATGTATAGTTGATAGACTCAGGTGCATCATACCACATGACTCCTCACAGGGAGTGGTTCTCTGAATATGAAAAATATGATGGTGGTGATGTATTCCTAGGAGATGACTCGACAGGAAAAATCACGGTACGTGGAAGGGTTAAGTTGTTGCTAAAAGATGGAAGGATTAGAAAACTCCCTAGGGTTCTTCAAATTCAAAAACTAGCCAGGAGCCTAATATATGTAAGCAAGTTGGATGATACGGGAGTGAATATTGTATTTGGAAAGAACACTTGCAAGATGGTACGAGGAGCAATGGTGTTGATGAGGGAAGTTCGGTGTGGAACTCTATACAATTTGTTGGGAAGAACTTATACTAATGGGTGCAACAATTCTGTTGTTCCTAAGAAGAGAAATGAAGGAGACAAGATCAATACTATCCCAGAAAAAAAGACCATGTTGTGGCATGAAAGACTGGGGCATATTGGAGAAAAGGGCCTTCGAACACTACACGGTAAAGGTATGGTTGAAGGTATGGCTAATTGCACTCTGGATTTTGATTTCTGTGAACATTTCATATATGGTAAACATAATCGAGTAAGATTCCCATCTGGTGCTACAAGAGAAAAGGGGATCTTAGAGTTGATGCACAGTGATGTGTTTGGACCTGTGCCTATTCCATCACTAGGTAAGTCTGTGTATTACGTTTCATTCTTAGATGATTTCTCAAGGAACACATGGATTTATTTTCTTAGAAAGAAATCTGAGGTATTTGGTAAATTTAAAGAGTTTAAGGCTCTGGTAGAAAATCAAACAGAGAAGAAAATGAAGGTATTGAGAACAGATAATGGTGGAGAATTCTATGGAAATGAATTCAAAGAATTCTATAAGAAGTGTGGTATAGCAAGGCAAAAGACTATTCCATACACTCCTCAGCAAAATGTAATTGTAGAAAGGTTGAATAGGACACTTATGGAAAAATCAAGGAGCATGCTCAGCAGTGTCGAGTTAGGACAAGAATTCTAGGCAGAGGCAGTGGGTGCAACATGTTACCTGGTCAATCGATCACCTTAATCAGTGTTGGATGATAAAACTCCACACAAGGTATGGTATGGAAAGAAAACCTCTCTTCAACATCTTAGAGTGTTTGGTTGTGATGCTTATGTACATGTTCCAAAGGAAAATAGAAGTAAGTTGGATAAAAAGGCTGAAAAGTGTATCTTTATTGGTTATAAAGATGGTGTTAAAGGTTATAAGCTTTGGAAACTAGAAACCAAGAAGACTGTTTACAGTCGAGATGTTGTTTTCGGAGAGGTAAAATATGTGTCTAAGTAGGAATTCCTACCAACGCAAGATGAACCTGAGAAAATAGAGCTTGAGTTGGATGATGTAAAATCTGAATCATCTGAAGAAGATGAAGCAATAGAAGAAGAAGAAGAACCTCATACCCCATTTTTGAGGAGATCAGTGAGAGAAAGAAGGAAAACAGAAAGGTATAGTCCACCAGATTTTTGTTCCAATTTTGCTTTATCTATTACTGATGATGATCCCAGAACTGTCAGGGAAGCAGTGCATTCAGAGGATAGTAAACTATGGAAGAAGGCCATGGTTGAAGAAATGGATGCCTTGGATAAGAATGAGGCATGGGATATAGTTGAGTTTCTAGCTGGAAGAAAATTTGTTGGTAGAAAATGGTTGTTTAAGAAGAAGTTTAATGCAGAAGGAAAAGTGGAGAAATACAAATCTCGGCTAGTAGCAAAAGGTTATTCCCAGGTAGAGGGAATTGACTTTGGTGAGATTTTTTCTCCTGTTGCTAAGTTAACTTCTATTAGATTTCTTTTATCTATTGTTGCTTCTTTTGATCTTGAAGTGGAACAGATGGATGTGAAGACAACATTCCTACATGGGGATCTGGAAGAAGGAATCTACATGAAGCAGCCTGAAGGCTTTGTAGTGAAGGGAAAGAAAGAGCTAGTCTGTAAGCTAAAGAAGTCATTATATGGTCTAAAGCAATCACCTAGGATGTGGTACCAAAATTTTGACACATACATCCTTGGATTAGGATTTGTAAGAAGTAGGGTTGATCACTGTGTATATTCCAAGCAGGTTGGTAATCACTTCATTTATGTAGTGTTGTATGTTGATGACATGTTGTTGGTAAGAAATAACATGGATGTTATCAAGGAGGTGAAATTGCATCTATCCTCCAAATTTGACATGAAGGATCTCAGTGCTGCTAACTTCATTCTAGGAATGGAGATTAAAAGAGATCGTGCAAACAGGAAAATCTAGTTGAATCAAAGAAAATATGTTGAGGCGATATTGCAGAGGTTTAATATGCATGGAACTAAACCAGTCAAGGTTCCTATTCCTATAGGTGTAAAGTTATCTGTAGATCAGTGTCCCAAGACATAGGAAGAAGAAGAGGACATGTCCCATGTTCCACATGCCAATGCAGTTGGCAGTTTGATGTATGCAATGGTCTGTACTAGACTGGACATTGCACATGCAGTGGGAGTTTTGAGTAGGTATATGTCAAAACTAGGGAAGGAGCATTGGACTACAGTAAAGAGGTTCTTCAGGTATCTTCGTGGCACTACCAGTTATGGATTGTGCTACCAAGGAAGACTAGGATTGGACAGAGTGGTGGACATACATGGATTTGTTGATGTAGACTAGGTTGGAGATCTGGATCATAGAAAATATACAAGTGGGTATGTGTTTAACCTATTTGGATGAGCAAAGTACAGGTTGTAGTGGCACTCTCAACTACAGAAGCTGAATACATGGTAGCCACTTATGCAAGCAAGGAAGAAGTATGGTTATAAATATTGTGTTCAAGTATTGGGTTGGTACAACAAGCAGTGAGATTAGATTGTGATAGTCAGATTGAAATATTCCTGGCAAAGAACCCATCTTATCATTCGAATACAAAACATATTGATGTTCAGTATCACTTTGTGAGAGACATGTTTGAGGAAAAGAAGGTGTTGTTGGAAAAGGTTGACACTTTGAAGAATGTTTCAGATTCATTGACAAATTTTGTGAGCATAGAAAAGTTCTCCTGGTGTAGAGTAACAATGGGAATTGTTGCCCTGTATTGTTGAATATATAATCCCCTGGACCCCTGGATGCAAAGAAAACAAGTGGGAGAATGTTGGATATGTGTTATATTCTTTGCATGTGTGTGTGTGGGCACGTCAAATTCGACAACTGCGTCTGACGATCCCTCTAATAGTGCTCTTTGTGTCATGTGCACCAGGCGCTTTCCTAGGGGGGTCCCAGGGGGGAGCAGTTATTCCCCCCCTGGTTATGTGCAGTTTTCGAGGCAATGCCCCAATTTTTTTTTTGGGGCGGTTTTTGCTATTTTTAGCGGATTTTGTTATTTTTAGTGGTTTTCTAAATTAATCCCGGATTAAGGGATTAGGGTTTTGGTATCTATGGAATACCTAAAAACATTGTATATATTGTATGGTGAATGGTGAAATTCAATATAATGAATATAAGAAAGGTTTTCCTGGTTGAGGGTTTCCGATATAAAATCTCTATGTACTCTGTGTATGAGCCATTTATTAAATTTTGTTTTTCTTAAGAATCTATATGCATTTCTTTACTTCACAGGTTTAAAACTTACATAAGAGGTCTGTGATTCGAAATACCACCTTGTAAATTTCAAATAAGACATAATCTTGAGTTGATCTCAGGCGCCAGATAAGAGGTTTTTTTTTAATGGCCTCCTCTGGCAATTTAGGGCCGACCCAAGGATCAATTCTTGTTGGAAAGAACTATGATTTATGGTCCTTTACAATCAAATCATTCATCCAATCTCATGAATGTTGGGAACCAATGGAAAATAACTTCACAGAGACATCGGCAACAGACCTTTTTTCCATGACAAATGAATAGAGAAATTACCATATATAACTAAGGAAGAAAGAAAACAAAACGAAGGTCTGGATTCAAAATTCAATAGATGACTCTATTTTTTCAAAAATAACTGGTGCTTCCACAACAAAAAAAGCTTGGGATATTCTCAAATTAGCTTACTTGGGAAATGATAAGGTGAAGATAATAAAGTTTCAAACATTAAGAACTCAATTTGAAATCCTGAAAATGACTAAGACAAAGAATGATGATCAGTTCATGACTAGAGTGATGGGAATTATAAACCAGATCGGGATTACTAGTGAACATATTGAATATCATAGGATGTTGGGTTGTTTCACCCTTGCACATGTCCTTCTTAAAGATATAGAGGTTATACCCAGGGTTGGTCCAGAGTTGACCAAAAAAATCCCCAAAGCATTGGCATATCAATCTTCAGTCAAGGACGAAGTAGGTCTCACCCAAGATACAATGAGGATCACAAAGACCATATGGTCTTGTGATAGGGATGAAGTATTAAATAAACATGGATCCATCTAGGATAGCATTCATGCACTCCATTACCAACATTACAATACTACAAAGGCTCAGAGCGAGCTCGACACACAACAAAAAAACAACTCAATGAAATCTCTAAGTGCGTGTCTAACTCTCTAACTCTATTTCTGATGCCACTACTTCCTTTTATATATTTCTATGCTTGAAGCTTTGTCTCTTTCAGTTCTTCTCCACTTTCTCTACTGAAAAACTGCCTCACACTCTTCTGGAACCTTCCTGTAGTCCATGTAGCCTTCTGGAATCAGGGAAATCTTAACTTCCTTGCTAGCCCATCTTTTTTCTGCTCCACATTTCCTTATGTTCTTCATTCAAGAAGATATTCTGATGATTCCTTCTTTGATTTCGACGTGCGTCTTCATGATTTATGGTACACATAAAAAATCGGATTGACACACATTTGATAGACCTCATACTTGTAATGCAATGCCAAAAATTGGTCTGACGTGCACTTCTTATCATTCTTTGTGCATTAGCTTAGGCATATGAAAAAATGGAATGGGCACGCACAACTTTGTTTGTGTGTGTGCATGAGATTAACCCAAAACATTGGGTGCCAATAGGCCCCCACCACTATTACTTGGCTCGCCCTCAAGCCAAATTCCTTATGGAATTATCGTCTCAACAGTCAAGACAGTGCTTCTGATTTCCTCTACTAACTCCTTAAAATGGTGCTCAGGCTCATTAAGGTATCCCTACAAATCCAATGTGAGATGAATAACCGCCTCAAATATGATTTTTGTGACATGATACTTTGTCAAGTATGTTGTGTTGATTTTCTCAATGAGAGGGTCAGAAACAAATTGCATGTCTGAGAGATGCGTAAACAAAAGCAAGGCCTTATCGGCCACATAAGTGGTCATCTCTTATGTACTTTGTTGCTTAGCCCAAGCTGCAATGATCTCCTTTGTTTTTGTTGCAATTGCTAGCATCGCAGTGACATGATCCTTGAGAGGAAAATAAGCTAGAGATATCTTTTGTTGTGCAACCTCCACCTTTGTCGCACAAACCTGATATTCAATAGTAGATACTTCTGGCATAGTTTGGAGATGGATTCACAAGGAGAATCCATAGTTGACCATGTGGGAGAATGTTTCCACCCTACGTTAGCCATAGTGGAGCACTGCTTGGGATAACTTAAGAATTTTTTGGAATTTATTTATGATTGTACTTGCTTGGTGGATTGGTAGATGAAGGGAGGAGAGCTGCAAATCTAGATTCTATAGCCGAGAGTTTAAATCCTAGAGGGATGTCACGCCCTTATGTAGAATTAGTGTAAATATGTGCATATAAGTTGTCCACAGCTCCAAGAAGGTCAGTGANNNNCCCTATTAATGGTATTTTCCCTCAGATACCATATAATGAACATGTCATTGTCTTAATTCATGAGAAGACTAGGATCGTAGAGCCTTAATTGTGACAATGACTTCTCTATACATGTGCAAGCGTGACTCTTTAGGGGCGTCACA
This sequence comes from Picea engelmannii, assembly GCA_009831015.1. Taxonomy (NCBI): domain Eukaryota; kingdom Viridiplantae; phylum Streptophyta; class Pinopsida; order Pinales; family Pinaceae; genus Picea; species Picea engelmannii. Next base: position 25,006 of record ML791338.1, read on the forward strand.
CATGTTTCTTGCACAACCCGACGTGGGTACCCCTTGGTTACTTAAGTGCAATGACCCCTAGTAGGTTGTAGCACCACTTCACCCATATCAATCTAGTAAGTATTCCCAACTATGTTATTCTTACAGGGTTCGTCTTTTTGCTCAATGGAGTTAGTTGTGATAGGACAAGTCGACGTTCCTTATTTTTCCACATAATTTGTAGAAAAATCCATTTCTTGTGCATGTGAATCCTTTATATGTGTTGTGGAAACCCCAGGTTCTAGGAGAAAAACCTTATTTTTGAGTAGCCTGTGTATGCCCTCTAAGTATCTGTGGTGCATCTAATGTTGATGCATGGATATCCATCGTCATTAAAAAGAGCACATGTAGTGATGAATATTCATATCGAGTCTAAACCTTTCTCGCATAGACACTTCGATTGCATCTCATTCCTTATAAGGTTCCTAATTCCCGACCCGCCATCGCACAAAAATTCCTCCGAGCATTATATCAAGAGCACAAGCCCTATGATGTTTGAGAATGTATCGTATCCAGGAAATAAATGTGTCCACCAGTTTCAACCCATTGTACCGATAGGATCTAAATTATTACTCATGCACTTCTAGGGAGATATGTGCGCACCTCCTTGTCAACACTCCATATAATTTCCAATGCCACCTTTCCATAGCATATTTGAAGTCAATTTCAAAAGATGTAACACTTCTCCAACTTAATTCTCCATCTACAATGGGGTTAATGTAATCCTCCCTATGCCCAGTTATTTCATAGATGTTTTCAATAACCGAAATTTGTACATAATCATCCAATGGATCATTATATTTGTCTCCTTCATTCAGACCCAGAGGTGAAATCATGCATAGGATGTCTGTCTCAAATAACATCTCTCTTTATTCAAATTTAGCATTGCATTATTATCAAAGGCCCAGTCAATTCCAAGTAGTGCAGGGTATGGTTTAGAGTCATCTATAATCTCTATGACCTCAAAGTCAACCTTTTTCTTTACACCTTCTATATTTACCTCTACTTGCTCCAATCAACCTATTGTATAGATATTTTATTGATTTTGTAACAGCCCGAGGTTGAGCCCCTGTTGAATTGTAATGATGTTTATAGGCTGGTGAACCAAGTGTTTATAAGCTAGAAGAGTTATGTGTTTATTCGACCAGAGAGCCCAGATGCTAAGGCCAATGAGCCTGATTTTTTATATGTAAATACTCACATCATTAATAAAATTTCATCTATGTGTGTACACCGACCACAAAGAAAGAGTTATCGGGTACTAATCTCCACCGGGTAGGGAAAGGGAAGGGACTAAGTGCCTATGAATAGGGTCTAAGATAGAGGGATTACCTTTAAAGGAATAATATTATATTATTATTTCCTAGAGGTTAAGGTTTGAAATAACCTATGTTGTCCTAAGTTCCTGGGGAAAGGGAATGAGTGTTAAGTGGAGCTCATGCAACTTCAGGAAGACACGTGTCAACCTGGGCGCATGCAGTTTTTAGTTGGGAAAGTCAGCTCATTGGGGGTTCCCTCATGACTCTCGCGATGGTTGCCACTCTGCAGGTCAGACATACTCCCCACTGATGCATGCACTGAGATAGAGAGAGCCTTGACACAACCAACCATTGCCTCCATCGTCCATCTCTGCAAGTTCTAAAACCCGCACACCCGTGTTATGAAGTTAATCGTTTTCCCTGTGAAGTACAACACGACTGTGTAGTGTCTGATCCATATTGTGCCTTAGCCTTTGTTGTTTCTACCCAAGTTTTCTCTGGACTGGTGTGGCTTGTTTTCATTACCAAAGCCCATACCTAATATTTGTTGCAGAATTTATCCGCTGGAATTAGGAGCTGGATAGAAGAGGTAGGCTGTCAGGCCTATGAGAAACTCTCTCTAGGTAAGAGAGTGTGTTGAGGAAGTGAGTTCTCCTGGAGGGAGTTCCGTACCAACTACAATACTCTGAGACTTATGTTACAGTCTGTTGTTGAATCCATGGAAGGGAGGTGGCAACCGATGGAATTGTGATAGTGATGGTATACACTCCTGGGGTGGGACAGGCATGTGGGGAATGAGGGCCTGTGGGATGTGGCTGTAAGTGGCTCCTGGGAGAAAATCCTTCTTGTTGATCTGTTCAAATTTCCTGTTGTGCTTGCCAAGCCTAGGAATCCCTTTCTCGGTGGAGTTTAGTCCCAGCTCGGGGGTGACCCACTACTGAGCATGATGAGCAACGTGGTCTAAGGTTGGGAGGTTCATGGAAGGTCTACACGCAGTTGGTGGTCATCTATTAAAAGATAAGTACCAAATATTTGTTCTCTGTATGATGTGCATCTTGAAATCAAGTTATAATGTTATTATAATTGTCTGTATATATTTCATGTATGTTTTAATGTTGCTTCCACATGAATAGGTGTATGAACTAAATGCTATAACTATTTAAATTGAATTAGATAGATATGTATATAAATATATATGGTATCAGAGCATGAAATTTATTTGGTGGCATGTCCTTTCCTGTTGTTTTAAGGCCGAGAATGTCACAAAATGACATCAGAGAAGAAAAAAAAAGATACAGTTGTTTAGGTAGCATTACTCGGTAGGGATTTGAGGGTCGAGGATGTCATAGAATGGTATCAGAGCTATGGTTTTGACACTGAGCCTGGATGGGAAATGTTATTGGTTAATGAGACAAAGTTCTTAGAGTGAATTGTTGTAGAGAGAGACAAAATATGAACCTTAGAGCATCACTGGGACTGTTTTTAGAAGCTCAAGAAGTATAGTGGTTCAAGAAAACCAACAGAGAAATAAACCACAACAACTGTTGTGTTGGGCCACGAGGTTTAAATTTGGGCTATAGGATCTATTCAGGAGAAGGAATACCCTTCACAATCATAATATTTAGAAAAGGTGCTAGAAAGTTAAACCCTGAGTACTTCATACTTTGCGAATTTGACGAAGTTTATGTGTGATAGAGCGGAAGGGGTCGAAGCCCGAAGTTCTGAAGTTACGGAGAGGATCTACACCACAGATCTCGAGAGAAATGCTTAACTATTATATTAAGCCAAGATCAAGAGGTAAGGCGCTGTGATGGAACAAAAAATATCAACCGTCAGATTTGTGCGTGAGTGATCGTGAGCCGTAGATATCACAACAGTTCGGGAGATTGATTCTCAGGAGAAACAAAGTATGTTAAGGTAAAACCTTCTGAAACTTGAAGTCCTAAAGTGACGTGGCATGATGACGTCACCCAGGGTGACATGGACTTCCTTAGTCCTACCATGTGTTAGTTAGGATGGAAATTTGACGACATTGTTGGACCAAAAGAAATCTGACACATGGGGCCATGTGTCACCACCTTAATTGTTGATAGTTGTACCATGTGGACCCCGAAAGATAAAGTAGCTCGGAAGTTTGAAGTTCGGAAGATAAAGTAGCCCGAAGTCCCGAAGTGACGTGAACTGCTGACGTCACCAGGGATGACGCAGACACATGGGATGTGTGCCACATGTTAGTGAGTAAAGGACCTTTGGATAATAGTAATGTCAGTTAGAGCATGACATGTGTCACCCATCGTACTGGGCCATGTGTCTGCCTCTAATATTTCCCCATGTGACACTCTTCTTGAGCAGGGCTAGTGGGGCCCCTAATGGTCGCAGGGTGTTGGCGTTCGGAAGTCACTCCTGGATTGCTAGCAGGAGCAGAGCCCGAAGCCCATCAGAGTTAATGTCACGGTTTGATTTAAAGGTGATCAAACATAAGGAAACTCAGGACCATATCGTATCAACTCAGAAACCAGACCAGGCATGCATGAACGAGTGAGGTCTTGCGTAAACTC
>ML791338.1:28940-41438 GCA_009831015.1 Picea engelmannii
GGCCGCTGGAGAGTTACATCTGAGAGCTCGGACCCCCCCCCTCCGCTTAAAGGTAGAAAGGCAGGGGGGGTCCGACTTGATCTTCACCGCCGTTGATCCGGGCACGTACATCTGAGCCGTCGGAAAGTTGCACCCCCGAACTCAGACCCCCCCCCCTCGCTTAAAGATCGGAAGGCGGGGGGGGTCCGACTTTTGCTGTGCACCGTTGATCTGGGCGCGCAAATCCGGACCGCACGGTCTTGCTTACTGCTTACCTTGGGCGCATTATTGCCCGAAACCTTGGACAAATGGGTTTTAACCCATTCCTTTGATTTCCGACCCCCCTTGCAAGAAATGTCACTAACACAGGGGACACATGGTGCTAGACCCTCCACTGTGGAGGATAGCCACTTCAGTGGAAAGTGGGGTTGCATGGGTTGAGAACTCCCGAAGGATGAAGCGTCGAAGTTCATCGTGACCGCTGACTGTGATGGATGCGTGTCAGAATATCTGACATTCCAGAGAGTTGTTACTATGGAGGTTTGTGGAATTGAATGCTTTGGAAACCCTAAATAATGGAGTCCTGAATCTAATTGTGGCCATTGATTTGGGTAGAGAGTGGGGACCATTGATTCCTCTCACGTCAGTTGTGAACTTCACGAGCTTGGATTTTGGGAGATTGGAATTTTGGTAAGTTGAAAACACCCGAAGCCCAAACTTCAAAGTGTAGAGTAAGTGCCCAACTATTAGCACTTGGTTATAGTCATGGTTGCATGCGATTTGAGGGCTGAAGAAAAGGGGCTAGCGCCCGAAGGTGAATTGTAAGAACACATCAAGGCTCGGAGATAGAATCGTGGGGATTCTTGATCAACATAGACCCGCCAAAAATAGAGTCTGATATTATTGTGGTTGAATTAGATTGTTTAAGTTACTCTGGAAAACATTATTAAAGACTGATATCCTGACAAAATTCGGTGGTCTACACATTTTTGCATCATTACCAATTGTCAGAACCGAACATAATTGTTCCTAGTGAAGAGAAATGGAGGAATCACAGGACGCTTACAGTCCGGAGGATGAAATTAGAGGAATGGATGTCCATTTGGGAGTTGAAGGAACGAATTCCAATGGGCATGGAGAAGAAATAGATAAATAAGTGAGCATGATGAAAATCATTAAAAATTTGTAAAAGGATGTCCAAATTCACCAGGCAGATAACAAAAGGCTTATGAGAGCCATGGAGCAACATGGAGACTTCAATATGAAGTTGATGCGGAGCCTAGAAAGAATTGAAAAAAAATTGGATAAGGAAAGTGGATCCAGTAAATCAGGAAGCCATAGGTCCCCTGATGAGGAAATAAGAGGAAGAAGTGGTAGCAGACATCACCAACACTCCCAAAAGCACTCCCATAGGAGAGCACACAATAACTCAAGTCCATCCCCTGTCAGGAAACATAAGAGGTCTGGGGTGGATGAGTGGAAAGGAGAAATGAATAAGATCAAACCTCCTAGTTTTGATGGAGAGCATAAAAAAGATTAAGAGGATGAAACATGGCTGCTAGGCATGAGGAAGTACTTCCAATTGAAAAACTATTCTTCTCATGCAGAGGGAATAATTTCCATCTACCAACTTAAAGGAAAGGCATCAATATGGTGGGATCAACTGGTGCAAGTACAGTGCCTCGAGGAGAAAAATGTGTCTTGGAAGGAATTCAAGAAGAATTTTGAAAATAAGTACTTAACCAAGAGATACTATGACAAGAAGATGAAAGAGTTATTTGAACTTAAACTAGGCAGCATGACTATAGATGAATATTGTTACACCTCAATATTTCTCACTTCGTAAGTGTCGTAAGTGTCGCATGTTCCTTACAACTTTCACAAGTGTCGCAAGTTGTTCACAAGTGTCGTAAATTTTGTTCAAGCATGCTTCCATAATGACAACACTAAGGAGGCACTTAAGACATCTAAGACATCTCATACACCTGATTTGAAGGAGGAAAAAGGATTAACTGAAGTCAAGGAACTTTTATCACCTGAGAAGAGCTCTTAAACAAAGGTTTTGAGGGTGAGCGCTCCCCTACATCAGCCTTGGGAGCGCTGGCGCCCCCCTATAAGGTCTCAGGGAGCGTTATGACGCTCATCTGCCCCTCTGAAGGAGCGCTATCTAACCTTAGAGTGTTGGCGCCCCCTTCAAGCTTCCTAGGGAGCGCTATAGCGCTCTGATGCCCCTTTTGAGGGAGCATTGTCTAATCTGAGGCAGTACTTGGCCCCTTGAGGAGAATAAGAGGAGGATCTTTCAAGTTTGGAAGGTAGTTGCATTCGAATTCTTGGTTCTATCAGAAGATCCCTGATCCAAGGAGGGAGTTCCTCAACTTGTTCTAAAGATAACTCAAGAGGTTAATCTTCTCTTAACCTATATAAGCAGGATCTATCATGGTGAAAAAGGGGGAAGAATTGCTAGCATGAAACCTATGATCTCATAGGAAACACACAGTCAGCCAAAGGAGAGTGATCAGTGAAGTTGTTGTCATCCAGGTTGTGGATCTTTCGAGCAAGGGTTAGACGAAGGGGACTTGACGAAGCTATTGCATTCACATCTACGATTGTAAGTAATGTTGTCGTTATTCTCATTAATATGACACGCTTGGCCTGTTTCTTTCTAGTTTGTGTCTGATCTTACATAAACTTATCATTGATAGATAGATTTGTTTTCAAGCTAATATCGATAGAGTAGGAAGTGGTCGTACCTTGTTTGTCTACAGAAATCGTCGAGGATCAAAGGATTGGAGCTCAACTCGGAGCGTGCAGGGACAAACGTCGATAAAGAGGTACTTATATTATCCTTCCTTCTCATGTATTAGTTTGTATATATTTTAAAGGAAGTCAGTGTCCGCGTTAAGCATTTTCTGTCTTAGAGTTAGGCTCAAGCTCTTTGAGGCAATCTACCTATTCGCAAGGAGATTTTCCTACAACAGAAACTGGCGACTCCACTGGGGAGGTAGCCTCAAATCGAAACTCCTTGTTTTGATTTCTCCTCATTGACCTTGTTCTACCCCTTGATTATTTCAGACCTGGTTCACTCCTCTTTTGATTGGTTTCATGAGTTGATTGGCTCCCTACCCCATCACACTCAGCCTAATTGTCGAGATTGAATTACAATTTTTGAATTTTTTGACACTTTTAGGAGCTTTCTGAACCTAACGCCCCTGTCTCTGTGTTAACAGAGTGCCAACGCTCCCTGAGTTCCTTACACAGAGCGCTATAATGCTCCTTGTCCTTGACAATAGAGCGCCAGCCCTCCTTTGGCCAATAAACTTTCCAGAATTGTTTTTTCAGGGTTTTTCCTCTGTGTCTCTCTTGCTGGGTTACCTTGTGGGTCAATCCTTCTTCCTTTTCAGCTTTGACATCTATCTTTTTGAAGAACAAACATGTTGTTGTTTGGATTTTGTATCCTTCTTCACTATCGTTGTTGATTTTTTCTGTCATTTGGAATTTGAAATCCAGGCATTGTCTTTCTCTTCTTTTTGACTGAGCGAAAAACTCTGGTGAAAGTCATCAAAGGCCTATAGGTCTTTTCATTTTGTCTTAGTTAAGATCATTTGTTCTTCGACATTTATTTTCTTGTGAAGTTCTTGATTTTTTCTCTTTGATTGTTTCTTTCATTTTGCTTCTTGTTTTATCACAACAAGAGGGTGCATTGTTTGTATGATTCTTGCTTGTGTTGGTCTGATTTTCATTCATCCAAGAAGATAATTAGCAAGACAAGAATTGTTTTGAATTAATCATTATTCATGTGCAAACAATAAAGAAGCATCTTCATGATTGATTGTGCGTATTAGAAGGTATCTCAAAAGTTTTAGCACCACATCAGGATTTGATTTGAAAAAAATTTGTTTGAGGACATTTCTTATTAGTGTCTGTTAGTGAAAAGAACTCTCTCTCTCCCTTAGATAGATGTTCATCGAAAAGAAATGATTGCTTATCATCTTTGATGCATTTTCGGGACTAAGTCATAATTCCATTCGTTTCACTTCCATGCACCCCTTTTGAGTAAAGAACAACTATAAAATGAACGCTAATTAAAAATTATCTAGAACGTTTTCTTTTCTAGGATCCTCCACCAATAGTAGACTAGGCTTAGTACTTTGGATTAGGCTGTGAGCATAACTCTCCAAAGTTTCCAAAACAAACAGTAGCATCCTGAGTTAGGGAGAGTCAAATCCAATTATCGTATAAGTCTTCCTGGGATCCCCCTCTCACACAGGGGTTACGCACGAGGTCGCATTCGGGTCAGTTACGAAGATTATCCCTCCATGGTTCAACTGATTGTGGTGGTCAGATCGTATTATGGAGATCGTTTAAAGGGAAATCCACAATTACTGCATGGAAGCCTTTTAGTTGATTTTAGGCTCAATACCCTGCCTGTACGTTCGGATCAGACTGTCGACTGTTCCCGCCTAGGGGCTGACTGCGAATTGGTAACCTTAGTGGCCATAATATTTAGGGTCTTACACAAGGTGAAAGTGAAGGGAAGTCTCACTGTACCTGGAGCAGACATTGGTCAAACTCAGTTGGGCTCCTTGGAGGGTAAATCCATAGTTACTGCGTGGAAGCTTGCACCAAGGCGTAAGTCCGTTAAGCAGGTCGCCATTATAACTGTTCCACCCTATCCCCGCCCCTTCTTGACTTGATCACGCGACATTGGATTTCATCACCAACTAGTACGGTCATCGAGAGACGGTCCTATTTGCTTGGTTGTGATTCTTATATTTTATTAGCGCATGCTGTTTCTTTTCGGTAGTTGGCCATAGATATTTTACGGCGACTCTTTTTCGCCAACATCGACCCTCCACGCCGTTCACGGAGGCTACAGGGAATTCCTCTAGAAAATATGGAAGGAAACACCCTTTTACCCCCTCATTATACGAAGGAATCTCCTCAACAGAGCAAGGTTCAAAACACTACAACTTTTTAGGAAGAAGTTCCCACTCCTTTAGAGATTTTTCGAATTGTTTCAGAGTCTCTGGAAGCTTTCTGCATTCCGGAGGGATATGAACGACGTGTCCTCCAATTGAATTCCACTGGTGAATTTGTCATCGTTAATCCTTCTAACATTCTGATCGGTCTCATCAAAACCCTTTAGTCGATGACCCTTTTTGGATCACGAACATTGTTCGAAGTCCACCGCGCATGGTGCGAGATCTTTATGGAACAGGGATGGGTGTTGACGCACCTATTTCTTACACCGTACCCCTAAACCATTTTACCGGTACCACCATTTTTATGGCCACACCGCCCATTGGTCCGAACACATCGCCCATTGGCCCAAGGTCTACTCTTCCCCTCCAGATGGCCCATTCTACAATAGTCCCTCACATTCCAACTATTCCCGCCAGTAATGCGGTGGTCAACCAAGCTGCGATTGACACACCTGTAACACCAAGACCTACACTCCCTTTTGGGTACAAGGCACTGAATACTCCCATTGCCACTACTACCCAAGACACTACTACCCAAGTTATGCCGGGAAATTCCATACCTATCCATCAACCCGGAGGGACTGGTCTTGGTGGTCCTAATCCGCTCAGTGGCACCGATCAGTCATTTACGTCTGGTTCTCAAATTCTGGGAACTCTACCTCAAGCTGGGGGCATCCTCCCACCGAAGGACAAATTCCATTTGGGGGGCACCCTGATGCTGGGGGGAAACCTCAATCTGGATTCTACCAACAACCATATGGACAAAATGCGTCTGCCACACCCAATCCGTGGAATGTCCCTTTTCCTGGAAATCCACAGTTCTCGGCAGGACACAATTCTCAGACTCCGCAACAACCTCCTTATGGACAAATGCCAAACTCAGCCTATAACCCTCAAAAACCATCCGGTTATCCCCTGCTCATGCATGCTTCTCAAAACACCTTGAATCCTATGTACCCTGGTCAACACCAACCTCATACAAGAGGGCCCACTAGTTACAATTATCCACATAACCCAGTGATTGGCCCCACTGGTGTCCCTATGCCACACCAGCATTACCCATAGGTTAACCAACAAATACCTTTTCTAGCTACCCTGGACCTTCCAGATTTGTCTCGGTTATCAAATGATCCTATTTATCATTCTCTGGTTTGGGCAGCTATTCCAGCTAAACTTCCTTCTGATATCCCAAAATTCGACGAAAAGTCCGGAGAAGACCCAAACAACCATGTAATGACTTTCCATTTGTGGTGTTCATCCAACTCCCTCATGGACGACTCTATACGTTTGCATCTTTTCCAACGAACGCTTACGGGTTCCGTGCAAAAATGGTATATTTAACTACCACGCGCATCTTTTCACGATTTCAACTCCCTCGCCATGTCCTTCCTCACACACTTCAAACTACCCATTCGATACGAGACGGGTACTGAACTGTTAACCTCCCTTCTTCAGACAACTTCTGTACATATCTCTGATCATATCCATGAGTGGAGACGACGATGAAGGCTAATCAAAGCGGTCATTCATGACCAATTTTTAGCGGAATGGTTCACTAAATCATTGTTACCCCAGATCGCTCGGGATGTCGCCATGGGCGGTGTGGTCATCGAGAAAGAAGCCATTGCCCGAGCTCAGTACTTAGACTTAGTCTATTCACAATCTGGTACTCTTTACGAGTTGATACTGAATGCTACCCATGCCACTAATGATCCATCCAAACCATCATCTGCTTCCCATGCAGATGGAGTTATTGGCTCCGTCAAAACCTAATCTACTTCCCAGTCGACTGGAACGATTCAGCAGCCTACTTCGACGGTTGCTCCCAGCCCGACTGCACCCTCTTCTACCCCCCCTCAAAATCAGGTCTATGAGGTGAATGCAGTCCAATCAACCCCTTCACAACAACCTGGGGGCAAGAACAAAGTGAGAAATAAACCAAAGAAAAAAAATAACAACGAACAACCAAAAAATCAACCACAAGCCTCTGCTTCCGGAAAACAACCACAACGAAAACCAAAATTCCCATGTCTCATTTGTGGTGACAATCACTACACCCAAGATTGTCCACATCGCGATGAAGTGGCCAAGCTTTTCAAGGGAAATTCACAACCCGTTGTGCTTACTCAGCCTTTTCCACAGCAACAATCTTTGGTTGCTCAAACCCCCGCTGTTGGGGGCAGTTCCAACCAATCCCATGATGAGGCCTCGACAAGTGCCCACATTTACATGTTTAATGGGGTTAATTTGACCACTCACTCTGCGACATATGACACGCCAGTTAAACCTGATAAGCCGAAGACTGCTAACGGTTCTTCACCGGACCCGTTACCATCCTCTGTTAGTCCTTCGTCTGTTAGCCCTCCATCCGGGCCACCTCAGATTGAGAAACCTTATTTTGACTCCATATTACGCCCTCCTAAGAGCACCATCTCGAAGTCTACTTTCAATCCTAATTCATAGGCTGCCCAAAATTACAACATTGTAGAAGATTTGGCCCAAGCCCCATGTGCTATGTCTGCCTTGGAAGTTCTGCAACACTGTCTCAGCCAACGTAGAACGCTCTTAGCTGCTATCAGCGCTTTTGATCCCGAGTCATCAAATAACCTCACGTTTAATCTGGATGATCATCAACCGCGACTCTCCCACCAGTTAGCTTTTCAAATCGATGTTGTTGTTCACAATCAACAAATCCACCGAACTATCTTGGATGAGAGAGCCTCTACTTGTGTCATGTCTCTAGCCTGTTGGAAAGGATTAAAATCACTTGCCCTTAACAAATCCCCTACGATGTTACGCACTTTCGGTGGACGAGGTTTTCATCCTCACGGATTATTACAATCCTTAGCCGTTCAGTTGGGCGAAAAAACTGTTACCGTTAATGTCGAGGTGGTAGATGTCCCCCTCGATTACAACCTACTACTCAGAAGAAGTTGGTTCTATGCTATGACCGTCGTCACCTCGTCGGTGTTTCAGTGTGTACAATTCCCCCATCAAGGAAAAATTGTCACCGTCGATCAACTTGATTTCTGTACACCCGACGCTCGCATCCCTGTCACCAACAACATTCCCTTTTTGGGAGACCACCCAGTTACGTATGAGCGTTGGTGTTGGATTATTGAAAGATTCTAGCCTTATGGGTACTTTCCCTACACCACTTCCACCTACCGCACATCATATTGCCATCATCAATATGATCACGACTATGCCTTATCAATCCTTGGAATCATCTGATCCGTGGATTGTACCTAGTCCTCTGGAATTCGATGTGCTCGGTGACACTATGCCACTTAGCCCAGCCGAGGCCGCATATGTAGCTATTCAATCTGCCTCTCCCTCTTCGAATAATTCACATTTATTGGCAGTTGATGCCTACTCAGTGCCCTCATGGTTGGATTCCCTATCATCCGTCGTCGATTACATTTCCCAAAATTTTCCTTCTGACGAATCTATTATGGAAATGCTTAATATTGACGATCTGCCTTGGGATGATAACCACCATCGATCATCTTTTCTTCCGCATTTGGAAGAAATTCAAGACATACGCTCTGTCTTCCCTCCCGATGTTACTGATTCTTCGCAATATCCTATCCTCACACAAGATACTCTCTCTGAGGGGAATATGGGTAACATCTCTACCACGATCATTATTGACATCTCGATCAAAGAAGGTGTCGTGGAAAACATTAACCTTGGTGCTAATTGCACACCCGAGGAAGTGGTCTCTTACACCGCTTTGTTTAAGGAATTCCGTGATGTCTTTACATGGAGCTACGAGGAGATGCCAGGGATCGACCCTTCAATTGTCGTACACGAAATCAAAACCTACCCTGACGCGAAACCTGTCCGACAAAAGCTTCACCCGGTTCATCCCAAGAAAATCACAGCCATAAAGGAAGAAGTTGAAAAACTTCTAAAATCTGGCTTTATCTACCCCGTCGCTTTGATAGAATGGGTCTCCAACCTTGTTCCGGTTGCCAAAAAACAAGGGACCATCCATGTTTGTGTTGACTATCAAGATCTCAACAAATATTGTCCCAAGGACAACTACCCTATGCCCTTCATCGACCATATCATCGATAATTGCGCATGAAGCGTAATCTTCTCTTTCATGGATGGATTTTCTGGGTATAACCAGATTGAAATATTACCTGTTGATCAACATAAGACAACCTTTATCTTCCCATGGGGAACTTTCTCCTATTGAAAGTTACCATTTGGCCTCAATAATGTTGGTGCCACTTTCCAGTGGGCCATGTCGTATGCTTTCCACGATATCAAGCATATCGCAGAGACTTACCTCGATGATTTACCCGCCCACTCATCCAACAGATCCGATCACATCAATCACTTGCGAGCGATTTTTCTTCGATGTCGGTTCTACCGTATTCGCTTGAACCCACACAAGTTCATTTTCACTGTCGAATTCGGGCGACTCCTCAGTTTCATTGTCTCCAAAGATGGGATTAGGGTGGATCCCTTAAAGATTAAGGCCATTCTAGCCTTACCCCCACCTACCAATTTAACCCAACTCCAAAGTTTTCAAGGAAAAGCAAACTTCCTTCGTTGTTTCATCTGCAACTATGCCGAGATAACTAAAGGATTCATGCGGTTACTGCAGAAAAACACCCCTTTCATCTGGGATGATACTACCCAACGGTCATTCGATGCTCTCAAGCACGCCTTGACCCACACTCCCTTGTTACACCCTATGGAATATACAAAGGACTATATCCTTTACTTGGCCACCTCCACTTCCACTATTGCGATGGTGTTAGTTCAAGAGGACCTCAACGGCGAAGAACATGTGATTTATTACCTGAGAAAAAGTCTATCTGGACCCGAACTCCGATATTCACATGTTGAGAAATTGGCTCTGGCGACCGTCATCACTGTCCAAAGATTCTGACATTACATCTTATTACGCACCACCACGGTGATCGCAGACTCCAACCCCATGTACCACGTCTTGACACGTCAAGTACTTGGGGGCAAATATTCTAAATGGATTGTTATTCTTCAGGAATTTGATCTTGAGTTTATGAAGGCCAAAGACAAAAAATCCCTGGTGTTTGCAAAGCTTATCCGTGCTCTCCCTCGTGCCAATGAAAACATTGAACCTATAGATTCTCTCCCCGATGAATCTCTCTTCCTCATCAGCACCTCCGATCCTTGGTATGGAGACATTCTCCTCTACCTTCAAACCCAACGTTTTCAGCCCAACATTTCTCGCGAAGAGCATCGACGCATTCGTCACCACTCTCGTCATTATCTCATCATCGACGACACCTTGTATCGTCATGGTATTGACACCATCCTTCGACGATGTCTAATTCACGAGGAGGCTAAACGCGTTTTGATCGATTGTCACCTTGGTGCCTGTGGCGGTCACCTTTCCGGGATGACCACAACCCAAAAAATCCTACGTGCCGGCTACTTTTGGCCCTCGATTTTTAAATATTGCATCGAGGCTATCAAAAAATGCCCACCCTACCAAATCTTTAACAAGAAGGCACGCACCCACCCTACTGCGCTGCACCCCATTATCACCATCGACCCATTTGCTAAGTGGGGTATCAATTTCATGCAGTGTAAGCCTACCTCAACCGAGGGGCACGGTTATATAATCGTCGTCGTCGACTACTTCACCAAATGGGCTGAGGCTATGCCAACCTTCCTAAACGATGGACGTACCGCAGCTCTGTTTCTTTTCAACCATATCATAACTCGTTTTGGTGTACCACATGCCATTGTCACTGATCATGGTGCACACTTCAAAAACCGGATGATGAGCGAATTACATGTCAAACTAGGTTTTCTCCATGAAAACTCATCCCCTTACTACCCTCAGGCTAACGGACAAGTTGAGGCCATCAACAAAGTCCTAAAAACCATGATTGAACGCATGGTAGGGGCAAACAAGACATCGTGGCATTTACAACTTTTCTCCACTCTCTGGGCTTATCGCACTTCTGTGAAAACCTCAACTGGATTTACTCCTTTCCAGTTGGTGTATGGCATTGAAGTCATTCTACCAATCGAGTGTGAGATTCCATCACTCAAACTGAAAGTAGAACTCATGCCCCATACTTCTGCTGAAGAAGAACAATTCTTGTATCTATCCAAGATGGACGAAACATGTCATGATGCTGCTCTCGTTAATGAGGCACATCAAAAACGAATTAAGAGTCAATACAACAAATCCGTCCACCCTTGGACTTTTGCGGAAGGAGACTTAGTCCTCGTTTATGACCAAGCTCATGATAAATTGGGGACAGGAAAGTTAGAACCTCTGTGGCACAGTCCTTACATCGTGAAACATGTTTTACACAGAGGTGCCTACGAATTAGTAGATCATGATGGAATTTCCCTGGGAGAGCCCCGAAACGGCCTTTACATTAAAAGTTACTATGCTTATATTACCCAGCATCTGTACTTTGTACATTATTGTATTTTAGCTTGGTGTGTCTATTTCTTTCGTGTGCTCGAGTCTTTACCGTTGCCACTCATGACTGTGCTTTTGTTTTCATGCGCAGATGACGTCTTCCTTTCCTATCTTTTTCGGGTTCGTGGATGGCGCTAGCCGACATACCCGGAACATTGCTTTGACAACACGGGTTATTTACCAATTTGACGAGGTGGTGAGTTCAGGAGGTATCTGCTTAGGACCAGCAGCCAACAACATGGCAGAATATCATGTTGTCATCGGACTGTTGACCCAAGCCTCCTCCCTAGGAATCTCTCGTATCATTGTTTACTTAGACTCCCAACTCGTGGTCTATCAACTCAACCGTATATACGCTATCCGTAGTCCTATCCTGCTACGTCTCCACCTACAAGTTCGCCGTCTTGAACGAATGTTCGATTATATTGAATATAGACACATTCCAAGAGAACTTTGATAGTGTTTCGGATTCGTTAGCTAATTACATCATGGATCGGTATCTCACCCACATATAAGATTTAAGGAAAGCAAAAATTGTACATTACATGTAAACTAAAACACATCACAGACATCATCATGTACAAATCATTGACACTGTAAAAACTCGAAACTGCATATATATATATATATATATATGGCGTGACTGAAATGTTTTGATTACATCAAAAAGTATGTAGAAGAGCAAAATGTGGGGTCTCTAAACCCCTACAACATCGCCTGACAAGGCATACAAAAATACGATCACCAGAGAGACTATAATCTCCCCGCACTACATAGTGATGCGAGTAACACATCACCGCGTGCACTACGTGCCTCAGTAGAGAATTGATATTCTCTAGTACTCCCATAGTGTGCCTCTGCAGATGTAAAGGCACTTATCCCCTTCGTAGAGGAGGAATGCCCATCGTGAGGCCTTGGAGGTTTCCCTCAACCTCCCGGAGACCTATCACTGGTACTACTGGATCTGCTGCAACTGGAACGCCTCCGTGACGTCCTGGTACTGGTATATCGGCCGGACACACTGTTCCCTTGTCTGCATGTTGAAAACAATACATCCGTTAAAAAACTCTTCTACATACCCCCAAAAAAAAA
>ML791338.1:56455-73198 GCA_009831015.1 Picea engelmannii
TATCTGATTCAAAGTGCTATTTCTGTTGCTATTTCGTGAATCATTTCTGTGTAATGTGAAGATTATGCTGGATATTTTACTGTTATTCTGTTATTTCTAGCATTTCGTTTCTGTTCTGCATATTTTATATATCTGGTATCTTGTAATATGAAACATGAATTGAATTGTGTTGTGTGCAATGGATTCTCTCTCGATTTCCGGGTTGGTGTCAAAGCAAGGACAACCCTAACTCTCTCACGAGAGGGGTTGGAATATGAGATCAATTGGGAGTCTACTCCATTGTACATATGTAGGGTAGGAGTGTGTTGAATTTTTTAATGTGTATTGTTTAAATTATTGAGTGTTTGTATTTGATCGCAAGTCTGCAGATCTATTGACTGAAGCGCAGAGCCGCTACCGAGCGCTATCATCGAGTGCTTCCATTGCCAAATCATCACATGAAGGAATTATCTGCTGAGATCGCCTCACGAAGGTTTAATTAAGTCGGGTATTGCTGGAACATGTTTGTTTGTTGATGCATTTCTATGGTGCACAGAGTATAGCCACAACTTGAACTTTTTGTACCTTTTTTTTTTCGTTGAGGAGAACCGGAGCTGCCTGCACACAGTTGATGGAACATTGTTGAAGAGAAGACACAAGTTAAAGATCTTTCAAATCATAATATTCTTCTAGGTGTTTTGCAGAAGATTTGTTGCCAGATTCGAATAAAATCAAGCGGAGGCGGAGTGTGAAGGAGTAATCGCTGGTGAAGATTTTGTGTGTATGAATAGCTATATTGTTCTATTTGCTAGAGTTTAAAAGGAATTCGCCACCGTGAAGCTGATTTAAAGAAAGTCAATTGTTTGAAGAAGCTGAGGGTGGAATCTACGTGAAGGAGCTGAATCCACGTGAAGGAGTTGTGGGAAGAATGTGTGGATCATTGTGGGAAGATTGCATTGTCGTCTTCGAAGGAAATTCGTTGCTTATGGAAAAACAAAGCCATTTCAATTAATGGTTCCATAATGGTTATTAAATTTAATCATAGAATGCTTATGGAAAAACAAAGCCATTTCAATTAATGGTTCCATAATGGTTATTAAATTTAATCATAGAATGCATGGCATGGGCATTATAAAGGAGGTTTAAGTCAACGATGTGGTCATACTTCTTATTTTTTATTATTTTGAAGATGATGTAAATTGTGGCTTGATGCTGTGATGAAAGCTCTATTTGGAGGAGGCATCCATCTCGAGTCGTGTGTTGTCTCTTTAGAGAAACCTATCTTCCATCAGATTGGGTTTGTTGTTGTTGTGTGAAATATTTATTTTTTACTTTGAGAGTGCAGATTTGTGAGAATTAAAAAACCAAATATAGAACAGAGTGATGTAATTCAAGCTTGTAGTTCTTGAGTTCTTTCGTGCCACAAGAACTCATAATGAGTTTGAGTATGTCTACAAGTTTGTTAAATGCTGGAAGTTCTTGTTGTATTTCGGTGCTCCAAGATCATTAGTTACGTGTTATCATTGTGTTGATGAGTGTGTCTAAAAAGGTCATTTTGTAAGGTCGATTACTGAAAGTTTCAGTATCGAGACTATTCTTCGGGGTAGTTTAGAATCGTCGATCCTATAGACATTTCAAAGATGGTCGGAAGTGGTTGTATTTTTGCTATATGAAGTGGTAGCTCAAAGATTATGGAGAGAAATAGCGTGTCTATGAACTTCAGAGATGGGTGTAACTGCGTATGAGGACCAGTGAAACAACCATGACAAAATTTGTGTTGTAACCTTTTGTTATGTTTTGTAATTTTTGATTGTAATATTTGTAATGTAAGCATTGTGGGAGGGTGTTATAGATAATGCTTACAGTTGTTGTAACTGTGAGTTTCTAGGTTAACTATTTTTAGCTAATCAGATCCACTTTATTAGGATCTAGATTGCTAGGAGTCAGTGATCTGGATGCTATATATGTAACCTCTATTTGTCTATGAAACATGAATTTAATTGTGTTGTGTGCAATGGCTTCTCTCTCGATTTCCAAGTATTTTCTCTAGCGTCAGTTTTTGTTGGCTATTTTCAAGCTTGTCATGGGGTGGGCTTGGAAAATAGAAGAAGTAAGTCGTTCAAAATATATATGGTGTATATAAAGGGAGATAGACTGATCCCCACACCTCGAATTGGCACATCGAACATCTGTCATTCTGAAATTGTGAGTGATTTGAGAACGAATTAGCATTTTTTAATAATCAATTGCAGCATCTCCCTCAAAATCTTAGTATTTGGCAAGGACATTGCCACATGTGGCTTGTTTGAATAAGCAATTTTTTACAATACTTATACTTATAATGTGTAAATGAAGGATTTGCAATCCACTTGTTTCACCAACATGGATATCTTGTAAAATTATCTTTATGTTCAATAAGATTTATGTGGGGAGGATTTTCAGTTAGGTTTGGAAAAACCACAGTTTTGTTTATAGATTGTCGACGTTTCGGATCCAACACAAATTAATTAATAAAAACAACCCAAACACCAGCATCAATGCGGATACCAACAACACAATAAAAGAGGATGTACGCACTAGCGCAGGCATCAGGAACAAAGACTCCATCAATGAATACACCAAAAAAATAAATAGAAACGACACCAGCAATATCGATTCTAACAACAAAGATACCAAGAACACGCACGTACACACCAGCACGGAAAACAAGCACAAAACTACACCAGAAACGTAGATTACACCAGCGCGGGAAACAGGTATGAAAACCACTCCAGAAACATAGATTACACCAACAACACCGATTCTAACAATGAGGATACTAGCAACACGGACGTACACAATAGCTTAGGCAACACGAACGAAAACTACACCAGAAACGTAAATTCCATCAACACCCACAGCAACAATGCAGATTCTAACACAAATGACACCAGCAGCGTAGTTTCCAACAAAGTGGACACTAGCAACAAGAAGGTTGTAAATTTGTCATCATACGAACCTATAGAAGCCGAGCTTAGCATTCTAAAGAAAGGTTTAAACTTTTCCATCTCCCTAAGCAACATCCCAATCAACAACATTATTTGTTGCATTGAGAACAATATTCAAACCCTAATGGACGATGACAAGAACCAGGTAAGACAAGACTACTCCCTCATTCTTAGAAAGGCCAAACCTCCAATAAGCAACATTAGTAAGAAAGAACGTATAGCTCTAAAAAACCTCAGAAATAATGAAAAATTAGTCATTCTTAAAGAAGATAAAGGTGGCGCAACAATTCTTTTAGACCAAAATGATTACAAAAAGAAAATGATTGAACACCTCTCCCAAAGTGGAAGCTATAGAAAACTCCCCAACAACCCCATTAAAAAAATTATAAAAGATGTCAAGAAAGCCATCAATGACTCCAAACTAGATGAAAGAACCAAGAAACAACTGAACCCCAAAAACGAGATCAGCCCTAGGATCTATGGCCTACCAAAAATTCATAAGAAAGATGCTCCTCTTAGACCCATAGTGAATACCATAGGCTCACCAACCTATGAATTATCTAAACGTGTGGCCAAGATACTTAGCCCCATAGTAGGCCACACCGACTCCTTTATAAAAGACTCAAGCGAATTTATTAAAATCATTGAAAAAGAAAAATTGAAACCTAAAGACATTCTCATAAGCTTTGACGTAGTTTCCCTTTTCAGAAAAATTCCATTGGATGAAGCTATCCAAGTGATAAAATAAGTTACTAACCCTCAAACAACGAAACTAGCTGAAGTTTGTCTTCACTCCATGTTCTTTAGTTACCAAGGGGAATTTTACGAACAGACTAGTGGGGTAGCGATGGGATCTCCATTGTCCCCAATCATTGTAAATCTCTTTATGGAAAACTTTGAGAAGAGAGCCTTAGATTCCTACCCTCTAAAACCAACAAGATGGAAAAGGTTTGTCGACGACACCAATGTTCTATGGCTCCATGGGAAAGAAGAACTTGACAAATTCTTCCAACACTTAAACAATATCTCAAATGACATAAAATTCACAATGGAACTTGAGGAAAACAATAGCATACCTTTTCTAGATGTTCTAATTAATAGGAAACAAGATGGAAGCTTAGGGCACACCATTTATAGGAAGAAGACCCACGCAGAGAACTACCTACACGCAAACTCCCATCACCACCCCAACCAGAAACTAGGAGTCCTTAAAACCCTAGCCACGAGAGCCATAATAATCTCCAACAAAGAACACTTTGAAAAAGAAAAATATCACCTCTCCAATATTTTCAGAAACATTGGGTATAATAATAAAGACATTAAAAACGCAATAAAAAAAGCCAAAGAAAAAATGAACAAAAAAACCCCTGATAACCAAACCCCTAATAACACTTCTTACCTCCCTTTCATCCAAGGAGTAACAGACAAAATTGCTAGAGTTCTCAGCAAAAAAAAGATCAAGACCTCCTTCAAACCACATGAAACCATCAAACAAAATATGCGATCCGTCAAAGATAAACTTGATCTTCAAAAATGCAAAGGAATTTACAAGATTGAATGCTCATGTGGTAAATGCTACATCGGTGAAAATGACGCTCCTTTCAAATTAGAATTAAAGAACATGGAGACGACATAAAGAATGAGCGCATTCGGAATTCAGCCTTAGCAGAACACTCCCTGGAAACAAACACCATGTATGCCTTGAAGAGACAAAAATTCTGGCAAAGGAGGATTACCTATTTAAACATCACATCAGAGAAGTGATTGAAATCCAAAGAAATCCAAAAAACCTTAATAGAGATAATGGCCTAGAACTGAATGAAATTTGGCTTCCCTTAATAAAAAAGAAGAATAATAATTAAAATTTTCACCTTTAAGTAAACCCTAATTTTAAAATTAAAACAATTTTAATTCAATAAATCTTAAAATATAAATTCTAAAACACTCCTTAATTCTTACTTTAAAGATCTTTAGAAACTTCAATCTTTTAATAAAAATATAAATTCTAAAAAATCCTTAAAAAGATCTTTATAAACAATTTTTTTTAATAAAAATAAAAATAATTTAATACTCATAAATAAAAAAGAGATAATGGCCTAGTAAATGACCTTTAGGAAAACCCCTAATTTTATAATTAATTTTTTTTTAATCTAATTAATCTTAAAATTAAAAGTTTTTCTAAACATCATTACTTAAATATCTTTATAAACTTAAATCTATACTCTCATAAAAATACAAAAAATTTAATAGTCTTAAAAAAAAAAATTTGAAATAATAAACAAACATAAGATTTATAATGAAATGATGTCCAAATAAAAAAATTGAAAAACCTAAAATAAAACTTATTAATAAACTTTAATAAGGTAGAATTAGGTTTCTTCCCAGGGGACATAAAGGCTCTCCTCTATACATTTATAATTTATAGGTAGTGTCTCTCTTAAATCATAAATTAGGCTTCTTGTCCTGAAGATGGATCCTGATATGGATCTGAAACATCGACAATCTATAAACAAAATTGTGGTTTTTCCGAACCTATCCTTATGTTATCTATTCTTATTCTTGGAGAGAGATATGGCTACAAGATCTCTGTATTGCAAAGGATTGGTCATATAGAGTGATCTTTAGTGTAACCTACACACAAGAAACTAGTTCACAATGCCATTAATATCTAAGATTGTAGAATTACCTTTTTTGTGAGAACTTTGTCTTTGGTGCAACACCTTTGAATGTGAATATCCAACTATTCTATAATGTACCAAAGAAAGGTTGGGATATTTTCATTGCTATGTGTGTGATTTCATTCGATGCCAATGTTGATACAAGGAGAAGCCATTATCAATGGTTCTTAACCCAATACCAATCTTCTCATCCATGAGTGAGAGAATAAGCATGGTTACCCTTGTATTATCAAAACAACATTACTTGTCCTTCAAAGACAATGATATGATATCCAATACAGAGTTTAATTCTTACTGGTTTAAATGCTCACTTGAATACACTTGTAATCTCTAAACCATAAAGTATGTTTATTATAATGTATCCATAGTGTGGGTACCTCAAAGATTTGTGTTTTGGGGGGATTTAGAAATCAAAATGTTATTTAATAAAAAAAGAAGCATGATGCAAGCTCAATAATCAAGAAACATATTAAACTATAAAAGAAATGTTTCTCATGCCATGCAAAACATTAACAACAAGAAAACACATTATAACTCAACACATAGATAATTACACAACATAAATATAATTTACAAGAAACAAAAAGAATTTATCTTTAAATAATAGCTTTACCAATTGGTTGTAAATGTTGGACGTTACACCCAACCTTAGGCTCTATTGCACATAGACTCTCTATAACAGGAAACTCTCGAGTCAAGGCTATGAATCCACAAGGACATGTGTCTATGCTGACACTAACTTTCACACACCATTCAACTATTAAACTCTCAAAATTTTCTCAACCACGTAGAAAATCCTAGTTTACCATCTCTCTTTCCCCCTCATCCTATAAAACCCAAAGAAATGAACCCTGTTCTCTACAATCCATACCCTCAGGTTGTTCCACTTCTTTCTAGGTCTCTAATGCTACTATTTAGGAAATCTCAATGCTTGAAAATCCAAGGATTTTTAGCTGTGGACAATTCTTTCACAACTTTCATCATTCTCATGCACATAGGCATTAATTCATTGTTGGAATAACTAGAAATTACCAACATCCAAATAGCAATATATCTCTACCTCCATTAGTTCATTTTCATGTCTAGAACCAAGAACAAGAGCGAGAAATAAATAATGAGAAACTAAGTAACCCCTCAATGACAAAAAACATGGTTTATATATAATTACACGCAATAATACACCACATGGCCTCTCCAAGAAGCTCACGTAACCATTTTCCCAACTAATTCCAAGATGGGTGAATAAAATATAATAAAATGGCTTATCCCCTTTATCCCCCTCACTTGTGGAATCAAAGGCCCCTATAAATATTTCTTTATCTGTCTTGCAACCAATGATGCATTTTTATTACTAAATTTAAAAGTATTGCATTGCTAGGATCTTCAACCTTTCAACTTTACAAGCACCACAACCCTCCATCAAATAAACACAAATACATTATTAATCTAGAGACTCAAAACTAGGGTATCACAATCCCCTCCCCTTTATTTTGGCACTTTCCTCATTGCATATCACCATACCAAACATTTTATCAAAAAATCAAAAAAAGTTGTTGGTATGCTTCGTGCATTGTATCTTCCAACTCCCATGTCGCTTCTTCAGGGCTGTAGGATGCACCCAAAAGTATCCTTCTTGCTCTACTTAAATCAAAGTCATATCAATGACATGGTTAAGTCAAGAACATACATTTTCAGCAAAGATACATGAAATACATTATGCACATTCATGGAAGCAAGAAATGCAAGCATGCATGTAACTTTCCCTCTTTTGTTGAATATTTCAAATGGACCACAAAATTCGGTTGCTAGCTTGGTACAATTGGCTAATTTCAATGAAATTTTCTTAGGCTTCACTTTAAAAAATACATGTTCTCCCACTTTAAATTATCTAGTTATACTTTTTTTATCTGCATAACTCTTTTGTTTATCTTGTGCTTCTTTTAAAAACGACCTAATTTTAACCATCTTTTCTTCCATCTCCTTCAACAATTATGGCCCAAGCACTATTATGTATGTTGGGCTATCCAAACTCAATGGAGTATTGCATTTTCTACCATACATAGTTTCAAATGGAATCATATTTATGAAGCTTGATATTCATTGTTGAACACAAGATCAACCAAATGAAAATAACCTCCCACGTAGATGGCTTATCCATCACATACATTCTTAGCATGTCTTCAATCACTTGGTTGACTCTCTCTGTCTACCCATCTGAGTATGGATGGTATGTTGTGCTAAAATTCATATTTGTACCAATTCCATTAAATAATCTTCTCAAAAAGTTTGAAGTAAACTTTGAATCTTAGTTTGAAAAAATTGCCTTGAATATTCTATGCAACCTAGCAATTTCCTTCAAGTAAATTTATGCAATATATATATATATATATATATATATATAGAGAGAGAGAGAGAGAGAGAGAGAGAGAGAGAGAGAGAGATAGATATAGATATAGATATAGATATAGATATAGATATAGATATAACTGGTAGAATCAACAACTAGTTGGGCACTTACTCGCATTACACGTGGTCATGTTATCCAACTTCTACCACTATAACCTCCAGGTGTGCCCACGATACCCCATACGCAACACACAAGATAATTTAGGGGGAGTTGAACTCAAAACCTCATGGAACTTCATATCACAACACTTACCAATTGAGCTACCCCCTAGGGGATTAAATTTATGCAATATTAGTTGCGTTGTGATTTATATTTACTAGAATAAAATGAGTATTCTTTGTTAATTTATCCACTACTACCATTATTGAATCACGTTGCCTTGTTGTCCTGGGAAATTTAGTGATAAAACCAATGGTTACTACTTCCCATTTCCACTCAGAAATTGACAATGTATATGGGAAAATTGATGGGCGTCTATGCTTAGCCTTCACTCCTTAACATTCCATGCACCTGACAATGTAATCAGAAACATCCTTCTTCATTTTTGGCAAAAAATATTGGTTTCTTTTTGTTGCAATTGTTTTCTGGTAACCGGGATGTCTCACATATGGAACATTATGCATTTCTTTTAACACCAAATTCCTTAGTTCTCATGAGTTAGGAACATAAATTGTGTTATTATGCATAAGTACTCCATATTTTTTCATCTTATACTCCTTAAATTTATGTTGTACATATTCATGTTGTAAGATTTTTTTTACATGTAGGTAATGTTGTTCTATAACATCAACATCTAAAATTATTCTCTTTAAATCTGAGCTTTGCATAATGATGGTTGTAGCATGCATGACATGTACCCTTCTCCTGAGTGCATCAACAAATTTATTTTATTTTTCTTTAATATGCTTGATTTCAAAGTCATATTCACTTAAAAATTTCAGCATTCTTGTTTTCCTAACATTTAAATTTGGTTGTTCAAATGGATATTTCAGATCACTGTGGTCTGTCCTCAATTCAATTTTTTTCCCATTAAGTAGCGCCTCGACATATTTAATGCATGAACTATGAGAGAAAGTTCCAAATCATGTGTGACATAACTCCTCTTATGTTATTTAATCTTTCAAGACTCATAACTAATGACATGTCCATTCTAAGTGAGGACTCTACCAAGTCCTTCTTTGCATGCATATGTGCACACCACAAAATTTTAATTTGGATTAACAATATTCAAAATAGGTGCATTAGAAAGGAAATATTTCATTAAATGAAAATTTTGTTCACACTATAATAAGAACACCTTGTAGTGGAGGTTTTTATGAAGCCTCCCCGAAAAATTTATCCCTTATTTGTTTATGGTGGAAAATTTTAGCGAAGGAGGGTGGGAAAAGGTTTTTGATGAGGTTTTTACATCGATGCATCTCAATTGTCAGAACACATTGATGTTCCTACAAACATAACGCATCAATGTTTAACAAATAAAGTGCACCAATAATATAATATACTATAATATTGTTTTTTTTTATTTTATAAAAAATAAAATGCATCGCGATACTCCACGATAACTGAAGAGAAACGATGCGTGTATAAAGAACACACCAGATCATGTTAGAATTATTGATTTTTTATAAGATATGATATTGTATAGGAATATATTATTACAATGATGAGTGTTCCATATATAGAACATATGGTGACCATCCATGAAATGATGCATCCCTTGGATAATAAATAACTACATAATTATTATATATATATTTATACTTTGTATTATAAATATCATGTCATATATTATATGATACTCTCTCTCTCTCTCTCTCTCTCTCTCTCTCTCTCTCTCTATATATATATATATATATATATATATATATATATATATATATTTGAAAGATTGTCTTCCCGATGTTGTTCAAACATTAACACTTCCTCTCAACGAGGGAGACATTCTTCATCATGCCAAAGATTGTCTCTAAATTATACAAAATTTAAACACTCCCTCTTAACTAGGGAGGTATTCTTTGTTGCCACACAAGATCATCGGATATCCATAGTACAACCTGACTTCACAACCAATGCATCCAAGGCATGTGGGTAGCTCTTAAATAGCTTCAAAATGTCACCATGACATCCACTACCTCGAAATTCATTTGTACCTCATCATGTGCACCCATGTTACTTCACATCCAATGCATCTAAGGCTCATGGGTAGCTCTCAAATAGCTACAACATGTCCCCATAAAATCAACTACCCCGCAATGCATATGTACCTTGTCACGTGCACCCCTGTGACTTCACAGCCAATGCATCCAAGGCCTGTGGGTATCTCTCAAATAGCTACAACATGTCCCAGGACATCCACTACCCTACAATGCATATGTACCTCGTTACCTCCTTTGAAGAGGGACCATGCCAAGCTATCTCTCTTATTTTCCCAGGCCCTCCTATGAGGGAGTTAAGCCTGGTCCCACTCTGATACCATGTTGATTTTTCATAAGAGATGATATTGTATATGAATATATTATTACAATTATGAGTGTTCCATATATATAGAACATATGGTGACCATCCATGAAATGATGCGCCCCTTGAATAATATATATATATATATATATATATATATATATATATATATATATATATATATATATATATACTCTGTATTATAAATATCATGTCATATATATGTGTGTGTGTGTGTGTGTGGAAGAATTTCTTCCTGATGTTATTCAAACATCAAGAAGAACAATTATTTATTCAATAAAAAAAATTAGTTTAAAAAACCATAAACCTTCCATGGTGTGTTTAAAAACCCCTACAACCTTGGTACATCTATGATAGTGGCACAATGGAAAAAAATTACAGTGTGCTTAATTGACTCGGATTTAGGAGAAGAATGAACTGATTAACATAATGAATACAATAAACACAGAGATATGAAGAATAACATAGATATCCAGGGAACAATATATTCTATTAAATAAATGGAATATGTTGAAACTGTAAACCTGAAGAACTGAAACACTTGCTTGAATGGTGGTAGCTATCTCTGAGAAGAGATGTGGCTGCTACACACATCTGTCTGAGAAGAATTATTACAATGAGGCTCTAAAGGCCTTTTTTATATTACTCGTGAATGCCAAAACCATAGACATCCAAAAACCTAACCTTAGAAGGTGAAACGCCAAAAGTCATGTGGGTCCCTATGGGTAAATTGGTACCTCAACTTCCCGGGGTCGTTACTTTTGCATACGACCTCCATTTTAGGCACGTGATAGCCCGTTGGAAAGGTATTTCATAGAACTACACATTACACCATCAAACTCTACCACAATATATAGTTTGACTATGGTGAGCCAATAAAACGTTGTTTAGGGCTCCACAACAACCCTGGAAGTACAAAAAGATGTGTGACATGAAAACATACAAAATAAGCCAGTTGGATTAGGTGAGAGGCCACCAATATCCACCTGAAAGATGTGTAGGGATTCAAACATCCCTAGAAGTGTAGAACCCATAATTACAAAGAATTACAAAAGAACGTGTTGAACAAAAAACGGACACGATGAGCCAGTTGGTATAGATTGGTGTCCACCAATATCCACTTGGAAAAATCCTCCCCCATTAGGAAGCAATGGTATCCATTGCGTTGAGTTCCCCCATCAAGTGAGGAAACTTCTGTTGGATTTGGCCCTAGGTGAGCCACTTTCCTTGGTGTAGGAGTTGCCCTGCCTTGACAACCTAATAAAGATGGATCCTCTGCTGGCGAGTTTCCTTGACCTGTGTGTCCACTATCTGATCAGTGGATGCTTGTTCCTTGCACTCAGGGTTGAGCTCTATTGGTTTAATCTTTTCTGCGATCTCTGAGATGTCCAATAATGGTGGAAAATATGGCCAAAGGAGTTCCACATTGAAAACTGGGTGCATGCCAAGGAAGGGTGGAGTGTTGAGCTCAGAAGCATTGCTACTCACAACCTTGGTGATAGTGTAAGGCCCATAGAAAAGTGGAAGAAGCTTCCTATGGGCCCCCATGAGATGCTCCTTCTGCAAATGTAACCAGACTTGGTCGCCAACCTGAAACTGGTGTGGTACCCTGTGTTGATCATGGTGTTTCTTGTACTTAGCATTGGATTTCTGCAAACTCTCCTGGACCTGTTAGCGGATGTGTTGAATCCTCTCAATGAATCTGGTGGCTTTGTCAGTCTGAGACTAAACATGGGAAGAGATTGTTTGTGTGGTAGAAATAGGTAGTGCAACATCAATGGGACCCAAGGGTTGGAATCCCAACCCCACCTAAAATGGGCTACGACCGGTGGATCTATGGATAGCCTTGTTGTAAGTGTGCTAGACATAGGGGAGACTCTCATCCCATGTATGTGGATTCTTAGAGTTGTACATGCGTAGGATGTGTATAATCATCCGATTGACGACTTGTGTTTGGCTATCTTTTTGGGGGTGGAAAGAAAGGGATTTAGTGAGTTTGGTGTCCAACAGTGACCAGAGACTCGACCAAAATTTGTCAAGGAACCTCCTATCTCAGTCGTAGATGATGGTATGTGGTATCCCAAAATTGACCCACATTCATTCGAAGAAGAGATTGGAAGTATCTGTCGCTATGATATTATTCTTGCAGGCTGTGGGGATGGCCATCTTCGAAAATCGATCAATGACCACAAATACAAAGTCAATTCCTTGCTTGGTGGATGGAAGGCCAGACATGTAATCTATTGAGATGGAATCCCAAGGATTCTTGGGAGTAGGAAGAGGGGTGTATAAGCCTTGCTTCTTGATGGATGACTTGGAAATCACATAGACAGTGCAA
This sequence comes from Picea engelmannii, assembly GCA_009831015.1. Taxonomy (NCBI): domain Eukaryota; kingdom Viridiplantae; phylum Streptophyta; class Pinopsida; order Pinales; family Pinaceae; genus Picea; species Picea engelmannii. Next base: position 69,323 of record ML791338.1, read on the forward strand.
GATCTGATATACTTGCTGACGTTCTGTCGAAGTTTTGGCCAATAAAAATGTTTCTAAAGAATGACCACAATTTTCTCCACTAAAAAATGTCCTTACATCTGACTGTAGTGGGATTCCTAGATCATCTTTGCACGCTCTCTTGTAGGAACACAGAGATGGCGTAGATGGCATAAAATTTCATCTTAAATGTGAAAATTGGTGACAGTTGTGCATGTACGTAAGAGTTGATAGGTGGTGGCGAAGTCCGGATCTTGCTGATAAATTTGGGGCCACTCAAATGCCTCATGTCCACAGGAATGAAGCATAGTGGTGAGTGCAGCCATAGAAGGTCGATTGGGGCAGTCAATGAAACGATTTGAGATCCCTGTCTTATACTTGATGTTGATATGGAACTGCTACATGTAGGTGGACCACTTATTATGGCAATGATTATGCAATTTTCCTTTTGTCTGTATGAACTGCAGAGGCTTATGATCAGTGTGGATGATTGTCTTGTTTCCTAGAATGTAATGTTTCCATTGACGAAAGGCTTGTACAATGGAATACATTTCCTTGTCATAGGTGGGGTATTTATGGACAGTATCTAAGAGTGTCTCACTATGGTATGCCACCAGATGGCCGTGTTGAGTGAGAATTGCACCTAAAGCATAGTCAGATGCATCAGTCTCAATCTCGAATGGTTGTTGCAGATCGAGAAAGGAGAGTACTGGAGTTGAGCATAAGCGATGATTCATATCATTGAATGCTCGTTGTTATTCTTTACCCCACACAAAATTTTCCCTTCCACCACCCTTAGTCACCTGGATGAGGGACCATGCAATATGGGATAATCCCAACACAAACCGTCGGTAGAATTTAGCTAGTCCCAAGAAGCTCCAAAGATCAGTTAGTGTGGTCAAGGATAGTCAGTCACAAATGAATTGGATCTTAGCTGGATAAACATGTACCCCATGCTCATCAACAATGTAGCCCAATTATTAGACCCCGTTCATGCCAAAAGATAATTTTTCCAAGTTGGTATATAGCTTGTGTTGCCGCAGAGTGCTCAAAACCTATTGAATATGTTGTATGTGCTCCTCCCAAGTTCTGTTGAATATGAGGATGTTATCCAAATATACCACCAAAAAAGAGTTGGTCAAGGGTCTCAATACATCATCCATCAACCTCATGAAGGTGGCTGGTACATTTGTTAATCCAAAGGGCATGACCAACCATTCGAAGAGACCATGTTTAGATTTGAAGGTTGTCTTCAATACATCATTTGGTTCGATAGGAACCTGGTGGTAGCCAGACTTTAGGTTAATCTTTCTGAAGAACTTTTCCCCCTTGAGTTGGTCAAGAAGGTCATCAATCCTAGGAATTGGGTATCAATTCCTGACTGTGATTTTTTTAAGGCTCTGTAATCAATGTAGAGTCGCCAAGTCCCATCCTTCTTCTTCACCAGTACAATCGGGTTTCCGCAACAGGATGGGTTGGGTCTGATGTGCCCTTTTCGAAGAAGCTCTTGGATCTGACGCATGATTTCGTCATTTTCCATCATTGAGCGACGATAGACTAGTCCATTATGTATAGGTGCACCGGGGGTTAGATCAATTGGATGCTTGAATTGGAAGTGCGTCGGTACCCTGGTGGGTGAGGAGAATATGTCTTTGTATTCTTCCATGATCCCATCCACTTGCTTCTTCTACAAAGAGAGGCTCTGTGTAGAGGCCACGGATGTGGCAAAGACCTTTTTCTTACTGTGAGCACGGATCAAAAAGAAGATGAACTTCCCGGTCTGTGAAATGACCTTACTGCATTTATTAGCAGAGATTAAAGAAATAGTGGTAGGTGGCGCTATCTCTGGTATCTTGTACAATTCTCTACCTAGAGTAATAATAACACTTAGGGGTCTAGACTCATACATAACATGACGCTTCCAAAAACATGGTTGTCCTAAAAGAAAATTGCAAACTTCAAGGGGAGAAATATCACACAATACCTCATCTTTGAAAGGCTTGATCTCGTAGGGTAGACGACACTGTTGGTTGACACATATATCTCTTCCTTGGTGAAGCCAGTTGATGGTGTTGGGCTGCGGGTGCAGCATCATTGGCAAGTATAACCATTTGGAGACCTCTATTGAAATAAAGTTATTCTGACTGCCTCTATCAACAATGAAATGAAGTGGAGCCCCCTTTACCCAGATCTGTGAGTGAAATAGGCATTCCTCTTCCTTTGGTTCTTCTGGTTCACTTGGCTTGAATTTGGAGGTAGAAACAGTGGCACTGGGTTCAACATAGATAATTCACTTCCCTCCTTTGGGATTTGATTCAGAATCAAAATCGACCTCAGACTCAAAATCCTTCAGCTCGATCATGAGTGACTGCTTGGAGCGACATTCTTCAGTGTTGTGCCAAAGGATTTTATGGTACTCACACCATTTTCCCGTGTCCTTCGTTTTCTCGTTTCCCTTCTTGTGTTGCGGCTTGGATTGGTTTTCCTGAGAGCGACCATCTTGGCTTGGTCCCTTTCTATGTGGGTTGGGACCGCCTTTTCCCTTCTTCGACGTTGAGGAGTTTGCAAATCCAAACTCTCACCTCTTCTACTTAAATTTTTTCTCAATCTTGACAGCGTATCTATAAGTCGTGTGTAAGGTAGCTAGAGAGGTAGTGGGGGGGCCCAGAGGGCCCATAGTGATAATAGTGGAGGTCATTTAATGTAAGCTGGACTAGGTCCACTATATTATTAAATAAGGCCCACTATGGTAGTTAGATATAATAAATGTAAGAGAACTTCTTAGAAGGTTCTAATTCTAGAAGATTCCTCCTCTAGAATGTTCTTAGGTGATGGTAGCACTATATAAAGGGGTTCAAGCAATGTAATGAGAGATGAAGAGAAGTATTGTATTTGGAGTTGAAGCTCATTAGGAGGATGCCCCCTCGAAGAGGCAAGTGAACAGGAGAGGATCCCTTCCATAATAGGATCCATTGTATGGTGTTTCCCTACCCTAAGGGTTTGATGGTAATAAAGGAGATTTTGCATATTGTTCTTGTATATATATTGTGGTGCTTTTTTATTCAGTCTTTGGTTCTTAACAAGTGGTATCAGAGCACTTTCCTTGGGAAGACATTGTGGGCAAATATTTTTATTTTTGCAGATTTTTTTTTGGAGCAGAAAAAAGAGGGCCGCGACATTGTCGAAATTTTTGGTACATTTATGTGCAAAATTTTCAGAAAAGGGTTGTAGATATGAGTTCCTCTCAGAAAAATACCCAATTTGAAAAAACAAATCGTCCAAAACGGAGTCCGAAAGGTGAAAATATTGAATTTTTAAAATCTGCAATTTTTCAGGGTTTTTTCTGCGGACGACGGCGCGATTTATGTTTATTTCTGTAGCATTTGGAGGCCGAATTTGCCCAAATAAATTACAGATATGAGTTCTTATCACAATTTCACCCCATTTCAAAAAAACAATCAGCCAAAACGGAGTCCGGGAAGTGAAGTTATGAGCATTTTAAGTTCAACAGTTTTTTAGGGTTTTTCCAGAAAAAGTCGCGATTTTCTGCCGAAACTTATTGGGTCAATTTTTTTTGAGTTTTTTCGTGACGGCTACAGGACTGAAGAGTTCATAGGGTGCTCATATGGCTATTTTGTCTCAAACCTTGAAATAAATTCTTGAATCATTCAAAGCCCAAGTGGATGCTAGATTGGATGTGTCAGCACAAGGCCTCACAGACAGCCTCACAAATATCATTACAGATGGCCTCAATGATAGTTTTCGTAGTATTCAAGATTCATTGAATAACATGCAGGAGAGATTTCTTATGGAGGGTCTCATGAATGCATATAATCAAAAAATATATGCTTGGTATGATTTTGAGGCCGATTGTGATGA
>ML791338.1:73913-85681 GCA_009831015.1 Picea engelmannii
ACTAGGTCCACTATATTATTAAATAAGGCCCACTATGGTAGTTAGATATAATAAATGTAAGATAACTTCTTAGAAGGTTCTACTTCTAGAAGATTCCTCCTCTAGAATGTTCTTAGGTGATGGTAGCACTATATAAAGGGGTTCAAGAAATGTAATGAGAGATGAAGAGAAGTATTGTATTTGGAGTTAAAGCTCATTAGGAGGATGCCCCCTCGAAGAGGCAAGTGAACAGGAGAGGATCCCTTCCATAATAGGATCCATTGTATGGTGTTGCCCTACCCTAAGGGTTTGATGGTAATAAAGGAGATTTTGCATATTGTTCTTTTATATATAGTGTGGTGCTTTTGTATTCAGTCTTTGGTTCTTAACATCGTGCCCAATGAGGCGATGTCTAGAAAATCCATTTTTGTTTGAATGTATCTATGCAAACAACTGTGGTATTTGAGCTTTAGATGATGCTCAGAGTCTTTGATACCCAATTTGGTGTGCAGGGTATGGAAAATATTGGTGAAATATGGTATTTTCTGGTCCCTTTCTTGACGCGGAGTGGTCCATCTGGTGTACTGGCCCTCGTAGCTTCCAATATTGTAGTATTGTTCTTTAATGAAATCTCAGAAGGAATCCCATGTAGGATCCACCACAAACATTGCAGATTCCTTTATGGACCTTTTCTCAATGTAAGTATCCCACCAGTCCTTAACATGAGGGACGAACTTGAGGAGTGAAAAAGTAATATTTTCCCTATCAAAAAAATTGTGGACTGTAAAATACCCTTCGAGAAGATTCAACCATTTATCTACAACGTCCACATCTCTCGGTCCTTCAAATAACGGAATATCAAAATTTACCTGTACCTTGAAGGGGGTTGCATGGTCGCTTGATGAATATTCTTCTCTTGTGAGAAGTAGTTGAAGGATCTACGCAAAGGCTTCCATCATTTTGGTCCTTTTTCGTGCAAGGGCTTCCTCGAGCAACCTTTTAATAGGATCTCCTACTCCATCATCTTTATTTTCGTACTTAATAGTACCATGTGCTTAATATTACTATAGAATCGAGTTTTTTAATATATACCCCAAAATCCATATAGTGTGTTACACATACTCGAACACACCAGTACATCCATATATATGGTGCACCAATTTAGGGTAAAATAAAACAAGCGTACCAGTTCTTTTAGGTACAAAGAACGTACTAGTTCATGTTACTATCGAGCACACTATGAAAGGGTAAAATAAAAAAATAAAAAATTATGAAATTGAATTTCATTATCACATTCCTTTTATGCTTTCAATCTATGACTCAAGCACCAATTCTCACCTTTCTTCTATGTTTACCCCGTTTGCAGTGCTCTACAATGTTTCTTCCTAAGTGCTCCTATAGATTGTACTCATTCAGATTGGTGAAGACTTATGCTCTTCACCAAGATGATTGTACTCATTCCCATGATCTCCAATAACTATGGGATGTGACTCCTCACACCCACCCTCTTACATGAGTTCAATGGTTGGATTTAGGAACACTCAACAACAAATAGAAGGTTTACACAATAATAATAATAATTCAGGAATGTGGTTTGGGTTAATACTCATGAGTAATTCCCCCTTGGACCCCTCTCTCTTGTGGAATCATATCCCCCCCTTATTTCTTCATCCCTTTCGTATCATAGCCAGTGAGTATAACCTATTTAATTATTTGAATGCACATAACATACAATCCGCCCCCCGACCATATTAAAATCAACACGGGCTATTCACCCCAACACATCGACTCACCAACCTAATTCACATGTATACAATTACATTATGATTTGTGGGGATTAAAACTAGGGATGTTACATGATTCCTCCTCTCATGCTCAAGATTTACCTTATTTATATAAATCATTGGAAGAGGCTTAGGAGAGCTTATAGATATTCTAGATACCAATGGATACTCGAAGGATGTGAGTTCCAAGGATTCATACCATGAAGAAACAACTCATCCCTTTCTTACCTCTTCGAAACTCCATGAATATAGAAGGTTACAAAGGGTGTCATTGGTTTCCCTATTGTAAGGTCTCTGTCCCCACAGAGCCTTATAAAAATACAAGCTAAAATTAAATAATGAAGAAATTATATCCTGTACAATTCAATCATCAACGTATAATCATTTATTATTCGACATAAATTAAATTTATTAACAGCATGAAAGTAAATTTAATTAACAACCACATAACACAACAAATTCATGAAATTCATACATTTGTCTGATGCTAATTCCTCAATCTCCGGTTGTCCTCTCCGCTGCTCTTCCCGAACTCTACCCAAAACTGAAACTTTCCTCCCTTCCAGCTAGGAACAGAGCCTGTCTGGCTCCCTAGCTCTAGGATTCTGTGAGGATTCCTGGCCCCCGAGCCCAAAACTCCCAGCAACCTGGTGCACCCTTGTAACAGTCCACCCAAACTCCCAAACCAGAACAATATCACAGACAACAAAATACAGTCCTTCTCTCCCAATAATGCTTCCTCTCCCAAAATTTCATAATAATCTCCCGAAGGCCTTTGCCCCCTCATATCCTTCCCCATTCACCACCTCCTCCTTCATTTAATGCCACCCACCTTATCCCTCCATTTACTACCTTATCCCTCCACTCAATACCCTATCCCTTGTCATACGTAAAGTTTTATAATAAATAAATCAAAGTTATTAAGCCTTTAATTCTTTACCCAAACCTTAAATGTGTTAATTAATCAATTAATAAATAAATACTTAATTAATTAATATTATTAATAAATAATCGTTATTTAACTAATACACACTAGGATAGTTAATTATTTAATTAACTATACTTGATAAACCCTATGCAACTATTTAACTAGGGTTGTTACATATACCCACCCTTCAGGAAACTTCGTCCCGAAGTTAAGGTATTTTATGATACAAGGGAAAAGAACATGGTTCACACATTCCCAACAAATAACCGACATTATTAGTAAGTAAGCCAAGAAACTCATACATACTAGTGTACATGTGCAAGAAATGCATGTGTAGCTAGTACATACAAGTCTCGTTCATGTACTAATATCAATAACTATCATCTCTATAGTAATTTCCATATGCATCCAATCCATTCAACAAGACTATTCATTTTATAAAAGAAAATAAACCGATCAAATGTTTGCGAAATCTTTTAATTACAATTATCTAGCTCAGCAATGTTATTTAGACAATTGTAGTTTAGCTACATAATTATGAATATTCATATATATATGCATTTTATTTTCAGAAGGAAAACAATAAGTTCCAACATAAGACAAATCTCCATACACTCTCAACTATTTCTACTCATCCTTCCTCCCTAAATTACTTCTATCTTCCATTCCTATCCTTCCTCTGCTGGACTATCTTGGAGCGTCAACTATATTGACCCAACTCCAAATAGAACACGTAAGCGGAAGTGTCACTATCTTGACCAAGCTTCCCCAGCAGGCAACTGACAGTCATCATCACACGTCTAGGGGAGTGTGAGCTAACATCGTCCTCCCATGACTTCAGGTTTTGGAGGATACATGGTGGGAAATACCTCCACCCCTCCTAACAGGACTAGGGTCCACACCCTACAATGGAATATACAGTGGCACCATGTTGTTGGGAGTTTTGTCATCGTCTATTCAGTTTTGGGCAGTCTCACCACCTGAAATCCTGCACTGGTCCACATATCATAGCAATGCATCCAAACCAATATAATTTCACATACAAAGATTAATACCATATTGTTTCTCAGCCAATGGTCATGACATCCACTTTCATCATCATTATCCCTTGGCTATTTCATAGCCCATAACCTGCAGATTAGTCTGTAACAAAAAATCATACATTTCTATGCATTATCATCATGTAATTACATACAACCATAATTTCAATTCGGTATCCGCATACCAACAAATTAACATCAAATTTTTCAAGTTAGAAATAGATCTCATAATATCCCATAATTCAATTTCGACACTCATTCATAAAATTATCATTTACAAAATAGATTGCATCATATACAACATCATTCCAATAGCATTTAAATCTTCATAGGATTCTCATTCACACAATATGTTGCATCATATCCATCATTATCCATAACAATTAGACATTCAGAGAATTTACATTCACATAGTAGATCACATCATATCCATCATCATCAATAATATTTAAACAATCATAAAATTTACATTCTCACAATATATCGCATCATATTCATCATTATCCAAATATATTTAAACATTCATAAACTTTATACGTCTAAAATTTCAAGTGTATCATTTAATAGTTTCACTTGTGAATAGAAAATAAAAGTGTGTAGGCCTCAGGTAATCCTGGTTGTCTAAGTCAAAAGGTGGTGTTACATACACCCCACCTTCGAGAAACATATTCTTGAGGTGGTCAAAAAAGTGAGGGATAGTCTTATTGTAGTGTCTCGGCGTCTTCCCAAGTAGCAGATCCTGGACTATACTTGTCCCATTGGACCTTAACTTGGTCTACCAGACGGTTCCTAAGCTATCGGACTCTACGGTCCAATATGCGTAACGGTTCTACCGTGATATTTCCCGCGTCCAATACCTGTAATTCCTTCCAATTTAGCTTATGTGATTCATCAACAACATAATGACGTAAAACAGATACATGAAAAACATTATGAGTTTTATGCAAGTGGGGTGGCAGTATGAGACGATAGGCAACGGGTCCAATTTTCTCTTGGATTATGAATGGTCCTATAAATCGAGGTGACAATTTTGTCCCCTTCCCGAACCGAATGGTACTCTTATTAGGCCTTATACGAATGAAAACCTGGTCTCCCACTTTATAACTTCAGTCGGTCCTGTGTGCATCCGCATAACTTTTCTGCCTATCCTGTGCCTCCTTTATTCTCTGCCTAATCGGAATCACCTGCTCCTCCATCTCTTGAATCAATTCTGGCCCAACTATTACTCGGTCTTCTAATCTATCCCAACTCAACGGTGTTCTACATGGCCTTCCATACAGATCTTTGTAGGGTGGCATTCTAATGGAGCTATGAAAACTATTATTGTAGGTGAACTCTACCAAAGGTAGGTACTTCTCCCAATGGGTTTGATTGTCCATGACATACATCCTAAGCATGTCTTCCATGACTTGATTTACTCTCTTGGTTTTCCCATCTATTTCAAGATGATAAGTTGTGCTTAAGTTCAACTAAGTCCCCAACGCTCACTACAAACTTGTCCAAAACCTAGAAGTGAATCTGGATTCCCTATCTGAAATGATGTTCTTAGGTATCCCGTGCAAATAGATAACCTCACTTACAAACATGCGTGCCACATCAGTGACATCGTAAGTGTCTCTAACTGGAATAAAATGAGCACTCTTGGTTAACTTATCAACTATCACAAGAATGGCATTGTGTCTATGAGATGTGAGCAGCAACCCCACAACAAAATATATAGAGATGACTTCCCACTTGGACATAGGAACATCATGTGGTTGTAGGAGGCCTGCCAAGTGGTGGTGGTTGGATTTCACTTGTTGACACTCTAGGCATTTGGCGATGAAATGGACTACATCGCGCTTCATGCCTACCCATAAGAAAAGCTTCCTCATGTATGCGTACATCTTCTTCACACCCGGATGCGCACAATAAAGTGCTCTATGGGCTTCCTTCAGTATGATTCTTCGAATATCCCCATCTTCAAGGATGTACATCCTTCCCCGATATCTCAATAGTCCATCTGCTTCTAGACTATATCCTTCATACCTTGGATCTAATTTCCTCCCACTCTGGAGGTTTGAAGTAACCTCTAAATACCAACTGTCTCCTTGGAGTTGCATCAACACATGTTCCCTCAGATTGACCTTTAAGGGTACCAAGGAGAAGACACGTGGTCTCCTACTCAAGGCATCTGCGACCACACTTTCCTTTCCTTTGATGTATGAAATACCAAAATCATACTCACTCACAAAATCACTCCATCGCCTTTGCCTGGAATTCAGTTCCCTTTGAGTGAAGAGATGTTTTAAACTTTGATGGTCTGTTTTGAGCTCAAAGTTTCGCCCCACAAGATAGTGCCTCCAAAGTTTCAGAGCTAGCATTACAACTACCAACTCTAAATCATGAGTCGCGTATAGCTCTTCATGTTTCTTCAACTTCCTTGATGCATAAGCTATCACTCCTCCATCCTACATTAGCACAAACCCCAACCCTTGCTTCGAGGAATCCATGCAAACTGTGAAGTCCTTTTCCATATCCAACACTCGTAGAATTGGTGCACTACTTAGTAACCTCTTAAGCTCAATGAATGCACTATCACATTCTTCTATCAATTCATACCTGACCCCCTTGTGCTGCAAAGTGGTGATGGGTTTCGCTATTTTAGAGAATCCTTCCACAAATCTCCGATAATACCCTACTAGCCCCATGAAGCTTCTCACCTCATGGGCATTTTTCGGCACTGGCCACTCCATTATGGCCTTTACATTTTCTGGGTCCACGGAGATTCCTTCAATGGAAATGATATGACCTAAATAGTGGATTTCTCTCTAGAAGAAGGAACACTTCGACAACTTCCCATAAAAAAATTTCTCTCTAAGGTAGGACAACACCACCCACAAGTGTTCCTCATGTTCTCTTTCGTTCTTGGAATAGATGAGGATGTCATCTAGAAAGACTTGTACAAAATGGTCTAAGTACTTCTGGAATACGCCGTTCATGAGGCTCATGAATACTATTGGCACATTGGTCAATCCTAAAGGTACTACGACAAACTCATAATGCCCAAACCGAGTTCGAAAGGCGGTTTTTGGGATATCACCTTCCTTAATCCTTAACTGATGATACCCTGATCGCAAATTGATCTTTGAGAATACCACTACTCCTTTCATATGATCGAAGAGGTCATCTATTCGCAGCATTGGGTACCTATTTTTCACTGTAGCACAGTTCAATTCACTATAGTCTATACACAATCGTAAGGAACCATCCTTCTTCTTTAAAAAAATTACTGGTGCACCCCAAGGTGAGACACTTGGCCTTATTAGCCCTAATTCTAATAACTCTTTAAACTGCATTTGCAACTCACAAAGTTCCAATGCTATCATCTGATACAGAGTCTTGGAAATTGATTTTGCACTAGGTTTTATCTCAATAGTAAAATCAAGCTCCCTCTCAGGAGGTAACCCTGGTAACTCATTTGGGAAAACATCCTTAAATTCTAACAATATCGGGTACTGATCCAAGGAGGGTCCCTTCCTTTCATTCACCGCATCCACTACATATAGTCGACACCCTTGCCTCAAGCATCGCTTAACCTTCATAGTTGAGATAAAGCACAATGACACCCTTCTCCGTACACCCTGGATCTCCACTGGCCCTCCTTTGTCGTCTACACAGAGCACCCTTTTTGAGAAACAATCTACCAAAAATCGATGAGCTTCTAACCAATCCATTCCAATGATTAGGTCATACGCCCCGAGAGTAGTGACGTATACCTTCAACCTGGTAGTACACACTCCCAGGTCTACTATACAATTATCAACTCTAGGTCCTACCGTTTGTTTTTCCCCCGAAGCCATCTCAACTTGTTTAAAGTCATCATGCTCGTAGGCTTCCAACCCACTCTTTTCTAATGCAGATGGTGAAATGAAACTATTTGTCACACCAGAATCAAATAAAATCTTCACATTGATATGATTTATCATACCTGACAACTCCACCACCATGGATTGATGTTCGGCCTAGCGATTATTAACCGCTGCGTAAATCTGGTGGCTACTACTTGCTCTTCCCATCGGGGCCTTTCCTTCTCTATGCACAAATCCTGATTGTAACTCTGGGCAGTCATGCTGGTAATGGGGTCCTCCACATCCCCAATAGGTAACACAGGATTGAACCTGGGTACTGTTCTTTGACTGTCTCTTAAATGAGTTCCTTCCCTTGGAACCCCTGCCCCTACTAGTTGCTCCCTAAGATGGTCGTGAACTTGCCTGCGTCGTTGGTGATGAATAGAATGTTTCACTTGCTGCCATTGAAATCTCTGCGGCTACTGTCCTTTGTGCGACTCTATTACCATATGGAGGTGGCCTTGAGCACCCTCCCCTGGGAAATGTCCTAGGGGCCTTCCCCACGAATCCAGGATGATGCGGAAAGGTCGGTCTCATACCTCTAGTTAATTTCATGTGTTCCTCTGCATAACATGCATTTTTCACAGCTTCCGCTACTGAAGACGGTTTCCACATCTGCACCATAGCCCTTATATTAGGATTTAACCCATAGACAAAGCGTTCCACCTGTCGTTGGTCATTATCCATATATGAAACATATTTGACCAATTCCATAAACCTAATCTCATATTCTTCTATGGGCATGTTTCCTTGTACTAGAGAATGAAACGCTCCTACCTGTTGTTCCTCATAGTAAGCTGGCATATATTTCCTTCAGAACCTCTCCTCGAAAAGTTCCCAAGATATGGTGTCCGGGGTAAGATGCAGTTGTCTTTCCAAGTTTCCCCACCAGTTCAAGGAACTGTCTCTCAACTGAAAAATCATTATCTTCGACTTTGAAGTGGACACATAGTCTCTTAGGGAAAAACACCTTGTCATGCCTTCCAACCATTCTTCTGCACGTTCACTGGCACGACCCCCGACAAACTCCGGAAGTTTGATCTTCTGCAGTTCTCTAGTGATGTCTTTGGGTGGAGGTCCTCCCCCTGAATCCCTTGATGCTTCTAGATTACCTGTTCTAGATGGTGGGTGCTCCACTTCGATCCCTTCTGGTTGACTCCCTTTTAAAGTCTCATTTATGGCCTCCAAAGAGCGCAGTATGAGAGCTAGTTCAGGCGATGGTGGTGGCGGCGCTGATGGTCCTTGCAACGATGCCTCTCTACCTTGATTTCCTCGAGTCCTGGCCATCCTGTATGATTTAACCTACATCAACCAAAGTTTTCAAGGTGAGTTCAAGGACATTTCACATTTACGCAACTTAAACTAGAAAATAGGGTTAGGCGTAAGTTTTTTTTACTTGTTTGTAAACAAACATTACTCTGTTTAGGGGAGGTGGCTAGGTTAGGGTTAAGCGTCTAAGCTTGATGTCACTGCCTAATAAAACTACCGACTCTCTCACCTGGTAGATACGCTAGCTTTGAACCATACTCGCCAATTTCTCTAACTTTCCTGCCTAGTGCGCATGAAGCCCCCTCCCCGTGGCTTGGTCTAAGTCCTTATACTTTGCGTTTAAAAACTAATCATGGTGATTTACAACCTAAAGTTGATTAATTATCAAGAACTAAAAAAAAATCTAATCTAAACCTTTAACTTAAGTTCCAATCGTCTTAATCAACTCATTCATTTAATCCCGAAAATTACTATTATTATTATTATTATTAATTTTTTTATTTTTTTTATTTTTTGTTAATGTGGCTGAACCTGTTGGCATCGGGAATTAACTTGTGGCTTGAGAAACCGTGACTCAGGGGAATCTAAGCCGTCAAAATCACCCGGCCTGAGCCACACCAACCCTTAACATGGTTGGATTTTTTGTCCCGGCAGGTTTCGAACCGGTGACTTTTCAACACGGAGTGGCTTAACAACACACTCTGTCACTGACTATCCTACACCTCGGGGACATTATTAATTAATTTATTAAGTACATATTTAATCATTAATTTAATTTAAATTATCCACATTGATTAACCACTTTTGATTAATCATATTAACTTATAATTAATTTAAAAGACAAATTAAAATATGTTTAAACTTAAATATGTTTAATTTACATAATTAAACACAAATTATATATATATTTTTAAACTAATTTAAACAATCAAAAGTTTAAATCTAATAATACTTTAAAAGAATGATTAAATAAAATAATAAAATAATCAAATCAATAATATATATATATATATATATATAAACTAAAAAAAAAATTATTATTAACTAGGTGAGGGCAGGCATGAAGTCCACATGCCCCCCTAGGGCTCTTATCCCTCCAAAACCCTACACCGAGCTCTCCATCCCCAAACCCTATACGCATTCTTCCACTCTACGAATGTGGTTGTCCTCTCTCACTTTGTAGCTGCGGCGGAGTTACGATAATGGCTTGCAACTCCTCCCTTGATAGCTTTGGCACTGAGAGCTTAGTCTCGGCTTAACTTGTGATGTTTCTTGTTTTGTTTGGTGCAGGTGCGCTTGGTGTTCAATGCCATGGAGTTGCAGATGTTTTTCAAAGCTGCTAGCATGTGGCTGCAAGGTTGAGAGGATGGAACAGATTGAAACAGCACAGAGAGACGAACTTGACACTTGCGCTTAGTTATGGTGACTTCGGAATCTGCTTGTGTTGGACTTTGGTATATGAAATAGATTGATATATCGTGTGATTTAGGATTTTAAAGGATTAGAATAGCACACTCAGCACACATTTTTTTATTTTTTTTTGAAATAGCACAGGAAGCAAAGGCCAAGCGAGGTTCAACAACTACGGTTAATAGAGAACTATTGAATTTTTTAACACCATCAACGACCATAGATAAAATTCTAAATCCCGAAGTTATTCATCTTCTTTCCCTGAAAGAGGAATGGTTGGCAAGGAAAATGATGCTTCGATTGCATATGGCTTTGCCTTTGTGTGGTTCGGCTCCCTCCTGTGGGCGCCTGACTGTGCATAAAGGTGTATACTCGTGGGTTCGTTGTGGCTCCGCCTTGGGGACTTGGCGCTTGGGCACTAACTTGGTTTAGATTCGATCATTGAGCTTGTGTGTCCAGATTTGATGCTTGATGGGTATAGAGCCAATATTTTTATATAAAACAGGATATGGTATTCCTTTTATTGGTTCGGCTCCCTCCTGTGGGCGCTTTGGTATTTGACTTGTGGTACAAGGATTTTGGCCCCCTGTGGGGTCTTTCCTCGGTGATTTTACACTTGGACTTGGGTTCTAACTCTTTGGTGATGATTGTGGTTTTCTTGGATTTTGACTGAGCTTTGTGTGTCGACTATAGTGCACACTGTGCAGAATCGCAGGCACTCCTCCTATGTCACTTGGCTCTCCTGGTTGCACTGTGTAGTGCGCATTGCCTTATCTTGAATACCTAACGCGTAGAGAACAGCTTTAGATCCCTTGTGGATTATCTCCTTAGCATCTTGTGTGGGTTGTATTGTTCTAACTATCCTTTTGGAACTCGTAAATATGACTTTCAGAAACATTGTAGTTTGTCTTTTAAAATATAAAGTTTATCTATTTCCATTTTTTCGGATAGGGAAGTTGCGATTTATGCATTTTTTTTTCAACTGTGCCTGATGCAGTGCTAATTGTTTTTACAAGAAAAAAATAGTCTCTTTGTTTTTGAAATAAAGATCTCTTCTATGCCTATCTTTTGGCATCTCAGAATTGCTCTTACGATTATCAAATGTCTTCTCCACTCTCCTCTTCTTTGTTGTCCAATTTATAAAATTATTAATTTTTTTCAATCAATTTTAGAATTTTACATCCATTTTAGAAACTTCATTTTTTTCAAACACTTTTTGTATAACTTTCAGATAGCCAAATGATGAATATTGCAAGCTGGATTTATTTGTGTTGCATCTACCTCAACCTGGATGAGGCAGATAGATTGGTAGATCTGGGTTATGAGGATGACCTATGAGAGGTTTTTTTTTTTATCATTTCAAAGCTCAAAGGAAAACACTTTTCTTCTTTGCAAATATGCCTAAGAAGATTCATAATTTTGCAAGAAGTGCTCTAGTGAAACCTATGACTGTAAACGTAAGCAGGCG
>ML791338.1:86242-107984 GCA_009831015.1 Picea engelmannii
TATATATATATATATATATATATATATATATATATATATATATATATATATATATATATATATATATATATATATATATATATATATATATATATATTAAAGAAAGAAATCTCAATTGTAGGTAGGCCCTTAAGGCTCCAGTGCTTCAAACTGAAGCTCTGATACCATGTGTAAGGTCTCTGTCCCCATAGAACCTTATAAAAATACAAGCTAAAATTAAAGAATGAAGAAATTATATCCTATACAATTCAATCATCAACATATAATCATTTATTATTCGACATAAATTAAATTTATTAATAGAATGAAAGTAAATTTAATTAACAGCCACATAACATAGCAAATTCATGAAATTCATACCTCTGTTTGATACTAATTCCTCAATCTTCGGTTGTCCTCTCCACTGCTCTACCCGAACTCTGCCCAAAACTGAATCTTTCCTCCCTACCAACTAGGAACAGAGCCTGTCCAACTCCCTGGCTCCAGGATTCCATGAGGATTCCTAGCCCCCGAGCCCAAAACTCCCAGCAACCTGGTGCACCCCTGTAACAGTCCACCCAAACTCCCAAACCAGAACAATATCACAGACAACAAAATACAGTCCTTCTCTCCCAATAATGCTTCCTCTCCAAAAATTTCATAATCATTTCCTGAAGGCCTCTTCCCCCTCATATCCTTCCCCATTCACCGCCTCCTCCTTCATTTAATGCCACCCACCTTATCCCTCCATTTACTACCTTATCCCTCCATTCAATACCCTATCCTCTGTCATACGTAAAGTTTTATAATAAATAAATCAAAGTTATTAAGCCTTTAATTCTTTACCCAAACCTTAAATGTGTTAATTAATCAATAAATAAATAAATAAATAATATTATTAATAAATAATCGTTATTTAACTAATACACACTAGGACAGTTAATTATTTAATTAACTATACTTGATAAACCCTATGCAACTATTTAACTAGGGTTGTTACACCTATAGTTGACCAATGACTAGTCATTTGTTTTCCTATGTATGACAAGTGACACCCATTAAAAAATGACCTAAATCTTAAGCTAGAGTCGTGTCTTGGATTTCATCTTTTGTTGGATTCCCTTCTGGTCCTGTAGGGTGGAAATTAAGGCCATAACATAGATTTATCCTAGGACCTGTCCTTTTGGATTCATAGACCTGTATCAAGGGTGACTTGTTGTTGAGATCTAGAACAATAATGCCTAAGATTGGGTGGAACGTTCGACATCTATAACCAGTTGTTGAAAACTTATTTAAAAGATAAGTCTCTCTCTGTTTCTCTGTGATTTTATTCCCCTGTGTATTCTATTTATCTTTGTGATATGTTTATGACATGCTAGTTGTTATTAATTTTTGTGCATGGCCAATTATTATTTATTTTTCAATCATGCATGTTTCTTGTAATTTAATGTACGTTATTATGTTCCTTATTTCATAAGAAGGGTATGAGAATTTTTAAATCGTCTCAAGCATGCAAGTTTTAGAGGCATCGTGGATAGTGGTGTGTGTTATGGATTGGTATGAAATCTTGTTTACAACATTTGGACTACATGGGCCAACTATAGGTTGAATATCATCTTCTGTGTAGAGGCCGATTCGGTGGATGCTTGGGCAGTTGAACTATTTCTTGAAAACCAGGGAATTTTTTGTGAATCTGGAAATTTTGAAAATATTTCATACAGTGACATCAACATGATGAGGATCCATGTGGATGGGTGACCTCATGAATGGAGTGGAGAAACAGTGGCATTTCTCCAATGGTAGGGCCATGGTTATGGGTCGTGGTGGCAGACATTGTGGTAGCGGGGGATCCGAGGATCCGGATATCCAAGAATTTTTCACAAGGGAGTTTATTGAAAACACTGATTTCATATGTGGAACCCTAACCACATTGAACTACCACCATATGGAAAATTGGGATCTAGATATTTCCTTATGCAATTTTTCTCTAAAACACCAGATCCAAATTTTGTAACCGCACCATGTCAGAACCCTTGGGTCTTGTTAGCACCCCTGTTGTAAAAAATTTCACAATTGATATCGATTTTCAATCTTCCATATACCTCCACCATCTGATTAGGAATGCATGAAATTTCATGCACTAAGTCAAAGGTGTTGGGTGGGACCCACACATCCCAGAAACAACAGGAGTACACAATGTTGTCAAATGAAAAAGTGTCGGTTGGCCTTGTTAGTGTGGTGACGTGGATATCACATGACAGGATTTTTAGGTAATTCCATATGGGAGAATACCAAATGCAAGGAATTGACATCCATAAATTCATAGGTCCTTGTAGGTTGTTTTTGTTGTTGAGGAAAGGATGTTGAATCCAAGGAATTGAAATTCGAGCAAAAAGAGGTCCTTACAGGTTTTGGCTGTCGTTGAGGGGAATATATCGAATGCGGGGCATTCACATCCAAGCATCTGGCCATTGACATCTAGGCATTCCGAAATTGACATCCAGGAATTCAGGCATCCATAGGCCCTTATAGGTTGTGGTTTTTTTTTAGGGGTGGATGTCGTATGCAATGCATTGACATCCGAGAATCTATTCATCCAGAGGTCCTTACAAGTTGTGTTTTTTGTTGAGGAGTAGATGTTGGATGTGTGGAATTAATATCTAGGCATCTAGAGTTCCTTGAGGCATAGTTTTATGGAAAGGGGAAGATCCATATATGCAAATTTGATGAAGGTTGGATACCATATCATCAATTGGCGTGTCAACATTCTATGTCAGCAGTTGGCATGTCAACATTTGTCACATAAACATTCCATGTCATCAGTTATCACATCAATAGAGTGCCACATCAGTATTTATCATGTCAGTGTGCTACATCAATAGAGTGCCACATCAACAGTGCACCCATTAACAAGCCATAGTGGAAGGTTGTGGAGAGGAAGACCGAATGGTGAAAATAAGAGGCAGAACTCAGACTATCTAGAAATCTAGAGATCTCGAATTCCCAATAAATATAATTTTGAGAAAATCGAGATACCTTGTACCCTTGAAGTTTAGGAATGGAACCTTGCAGTAGAACCCTTAATCATCCCAGAGATATGGAACATATGGGAAAAACCTTTCACAAGAAATTAATGCGAAGTTGGATCCAGATGAAGGAACCTTTACCATCTGGGTAGTGGAGAATCCAAGGATCTGTGGGAAAATTTTGAATCCAGATTCTAAAAATAACCGTTAGTGAACTGACGGTAAAGTTAACTTCAATTAATGAAAATTACACAATGATTTTCATTTGGGGAAGAAAATGACATGTTTCATGAAGCCATAGCTTTCAACTCAGAGATCATATTGAGGTATGGGAATACTCGTTGGAAATATGATTCGAAGGAGAATAACTTGGAATTATCAGAAGTTGGAGAATTTCCATGATGCAATTATTCATAAACTAATAAAAAGAAGCACAAGTAGCTTTAACTAAAAAAATTCTTTCGTATAATATGCCTAACTCTAACAAAATGGTTTCTTGCACATTTTGTAGAATTAAGGGTTATAATCATATTAGTTCAAGCTATGATTGTAGATTTGAGATATGGAGGATGGAGAGGGAGCCTTTAGTCTTGAGAGAGAATCCAAAGGACAACATATCAATGCTGGTAATGCAAAGACATAATCTACTGGACATGGGAGTAGAGTGGAATCAACAGAATGGGTAGAGACTATGATAATATTAAGGATGGAAGTGCAAAGTTATAGATATGATAAAGAGAATATAATGAAGGCACATGAAGAACAAAATAAGATAAATGATCAAATGATGCAAATCCTAAATCAGTTGCAAAAACAATTGAAGAATGGATAAGTCTCAAGACATGAGGAATGAAGAAAACATCAGGAAAGGAGAGATAACTACAGAAGATCCAATCACTCAAGGAGTGTTAGTAAAACCCAAATTCAACAATCACCTACTCACTCAGTCAGAAAGTTTTATGCATGTGAAGAGTCAAGGAGCAGTCTAGAAGTATCTCTTATTAGACATAAAAGAAGAAGATATGAGTTAGATAGTTTACAAGGGGAGCTTAGGAACATTAAGCCACCATCCTTTGATGGTGAAAGCAAAAATGGAGATGATGCTGATGTCTGGTTTCTTGATATTAGAATGTACATCCAATTGCACAACTACTCATCCAATCTAGAAGGCGATTTTTCCACATACCATTTGCATGGGAAGGTTTCTCTATGGTGGAACCACCTAAAAAAAGATAAACACACTGATGAGACTAGGATTACTTGGAAGCAGTTTAAGAGATATTTCAAGAAAGAGTATCGTTCAGAGAAATTTTATGACAAGAAGATGCAAGAATTATTTGAACTTTGATTGGGGAACATGACTATGGGAGAATATGAAAAGAATTTCTTGGGATTTCTGAGATATTTGGGGTTTATTAAGGATACAAAGGTTTCTGAGTTGACTTCCATCTTTCTTTAAAGATAAAATTTAGTATGATGAACCCAAAACCTTGACAGAGGTCATTAGAAAGGATAATCTCTTATATGAGAAAGTAAAATGTAGAGAGTCTTTTCAGAAGTCTTGGAAGGATAAGAAGAAGGAGAAATATGATCAGACAATGAAGGGATTCAAACCTCCTTCCAGTAGTAATAGTCTTAGCACAAATAATCAAGTTCAACATAAGAATGACTCTGAGAAGGAATACTCCTTGGGGAAAAGGGGAAGACCATGTATCAAGTTTTGGGGATGCAAAGAATATCACATGTACAAGGATTACCACCACATAGAGGGTAAAACAGAGACACTACACAACATCCAAGAGGCCACTACAGTGGAAGATATGGGAAGAAGTATTCCAAGGATCTATGCATCCCTGGAAGACCGGGAAGAAGAACATTAGTCCCATATGATTGAGGTGGAAGGTAAAATTATAAATCAACATGTTTCTATTTTAATTGATTTGGGATCAATCCATAGTTACATTAATCGTAAAATAGTGGAAAGATTTCATTTGAAGAAAATAAAACTTGAAAGATCATGGTTAGTTCAGCTGACAACTAGAACCAAAAGAAGGATCAAGGATATTATCAAAGATTGTCCAATAAATATGAATGGAGTGTACACCACGGCTTACCTAAACATCATACCCTTACGATCGTATGATATCCTAATTGGAATGGATTGGTTGGAAAAGAATCATGTTATCCCGGATTTCCACAATAAGAAATTTACATGTCTTGATGAAGACCTGTATCCATCATGGAGATTTCATCATTGCAGTTGAATATATGTCTCTAGGAAAGGATGTCAATTATATGCAACTCATGTGGAGGATCCAAACCAGTATAAAGAGCCAAGCCTTGAATATTTTCTAGTATTATAACAGTTCGAGGATGTATTTCAATAAATAACAAAATTGCCACAAAAGAGGGATATATATTTTTCTATTGATTTAGTTCTAGGATTTTCCCCAGTTTCAAAAACTCCTTACATAATGAGTACACAATAATTGAAGGAATTATTGATGCAACTAGAATATTTTTTTAAGAAGGGGTACATATGCCCAAGCATTTCACCTTTGGGAGCACTAGTACTCTTTGTAAAAAAGAAAGATGGAAAATTGAGGTTGTGTATTGACTTTAGATAGATGAAAAAATACACTATGAAGAACAAGTACCCTCTACCCAGGATTGATGACCTCTTTGACCAACTAAGAGGAGCAAGAATATTTTCAAAGATAGATTTGAGATCAATATATCACTAGGTGAGAATCAAGGAAGAAGACATCAATAAGACAACTTTTAGAACCATGTATGGGCATTATGAATTTGTAGTGGTGCCATTTGGATTGACCAATGCACTAGTTGTATTTATGTGCTTGATGAATGGAATATTCAAAAATTATTTGGATAAGTTTGTCATTGTATTATTGGATGACATACTTATTTATTCCAAGTCAGAATAAAAACATGAACATCACTTGAGGTTGGTACTACAAGTACTAAGGGAACATAATATTTATTCCAATATTAGTAGGTGCTCTTTTTACCAAGAGAAGATCCATTATTTGGGGCACATTATTTCAGAAGAAGGTGTAGCAATAGATCCAGTGAAGATTGAAGTCATTAGGGGATTTCCAACACCAAGGAATGTTTCGTAAGTTAGATATTTCATGGGATTAGCTGTATACTACAAGAGGTTTATAGTAGGATTGTCTAAGATTTATCATCCCATCACTTATTTACAAAAGAAGGGAATTAAGTTTGAATGGACAGTTGAATGTGAATACAATTTCATTTTGCTAAAAGAATTGCACATTAGTGCACCTATATTGAATATTTATAACCCTAATGAAACTTTTGTGGTATGTATAGATGCATGCAAAGAAGAACTGGGTGGAGTCCTCACTCAGAATGGACATGTGATGGGGTATGAATCAAGAAATATTAAAGAACATGAGAGGAATTATGCCACGTGTGATTTGGAGCTTGTTGTCATAGTCCATGTATTGAAAATGTGGAGGAATTTATTAATGGGGAAGAAGTTTGAATTGAGAACAAACCATAGTAATCTGAAATATATTTTTGAGCAACCAACTTTAAATGTGAGGAAGACAAGATGGTTGGAATTCTTAAGTGAGTATGACTTTTAAATCAATCATATCAAGGGAAAAAAGAATAAATTTGTTGGTGCACTCGGCAGAAGAGTACATCTCATGCATGCTAAAACCATTAGTATGCATCAATCGGATTTAAAGAGAAGAATTTTAGATGTTACTGGTACAGATAAGAATTACCTATAGGTAAAAGAAATCTTACAATGGGAAGATGTATGGAAGAAATTCAAGAAGCAAAAATAAGGGGAAGATGGATTACTTATGCATAAGAACACAATTTATGTTCCTGATTCTGGAGAACCTAGGAATTTGGTGCTAAAAGAGGTGCATAATGTTCCATATGCCATACAGCTCGATTATTAGAAAAGTATTGCAACAATAAGAAGACAATACTTTTGGCCAGGATGAAGAAGAATGTTGTTGATTACATTGCCATATGTATGGAATGACAAAGAGTGAAAGCTAAGCATAAACACCCAACGGGTTTACGACGACCATTGCCAATTCCAGAGTGTAAATGGGAAGTAATAACCATTGATTTTATCACTAAGTTTCCCAGAACAACAAGGAAACATGATTCAATAATGGTAGTGGTAGATAAATTGACAAAGGATTCTCATTTTTTCACAGTGAAGATGACTCATACAACACCTAATATTACAGGAATTTATATGAGATAAATTTCTAGGTTACATGGAATACCTAAGACAATTGTTTCAGACAGAGATACAAAGTTTACTTCAAACTTTTGGAGAGGATTGTTTAAAGAATTTGGTACAAATATGAACTTTATCAAATCATACCATCCAATGGGTAGACAAAGAGAGACAATCAAGTAATTGAAGACATGTTGAGAATGTATGTCATGGATGAACCATCTAAGTGGGAAGATTACTTGCAGTTGGTTGAATTTTCATACGATAATGGGTATCAAGCTTCATTGAATATGAGCCCACTTGAAAATTTGTGTAGTAGAAAATGAAATACTCCAATAAAGTGGGACAACCCAACACAAAGAGTAGTACTTAGGCCAAAATTTCTCAAATATAAGGAAGACTAGATGGTTACAATTAAGAATAATTTGAAAGCAGCACAAGATAGACTAAAGAGTTATGCAGATAAGAACAATATAACTAGAGAATTTAATGTGGAATAGCATGTACTTTTGAAAGAGAAGCCCAAGAAGAGCTCATTGAAATTAGAAAGTTGTACCAAGTTAGCAGCCATATTATGTGTTCCATTTGAGATATTGGACAAAACAGTGCTAGTTGCATACATGCTTGCATTTCCTGCTTCCATGAATGTGCATAATGTGTTTCAAGTCTCTTTGTTGAAGAAGTATGTGCATGATATTAACCATGTTATTGATTGGAATTTGATTTAGGTGGAGACAGAAGGATAATTTTAGGTCCATCCAATGCACATATTTGACAGAAAGGTCAAGGTGCTCCAGAATGTAAAATTTAAATGGACCTACTACAGTCCTGAAGATGCTACTTGGGAACATGAAGATGCTATGTGGGTAAAGTGCCTTCGAATCTTCGAAGACTTTTGAAATTTTAATTTCTCTTTTGTATATGCACTAAGGATAATGCCAAAATAAGGGGGAGGGGAATGTAATACCCCAGTTGTAATTCCCCAGATTAATAATGTATTTTGTTTATTGATGAAAGACCAAGAATTCCTATAAATTTAAAAGTCCAAAGAGCATAGAGAATGTATTAATTTGAACATATTAATAATTAAATCCATCGTTGGTTATGAGATGGAGAAGGACGAGACTTATAGGGGGCTATGATTCCATGAGAGTGGGGGATGAGAGTCTAAGCCTTTATATTATTATTCTATTTAACCCTTGATTTTATTGAGAAATGGAAGGGTCACATGAGTATCTTGCAGAGGCCATGTTATGCCTTGAAATTATTATATAAGCCCTACCTGTGGGTTGTTTGGGGGGTTACCTCATTTGAGGTTGTTACCTCATTTTGGTTGTTGTCTCATTATGGTTTCCACTTCATTTTATGTTTCCAATTATTTTTTGGCTACCTAAATCTTATTCATCATTTATTTCCTTCTTGCTCACTTTAGATCTACTTGTGGGCATGGGGAAAGGAGGTGTTGGAGGTATTGAGCCATGGTTGTTGGTTGTGGGTGCTATTGGTGTTCCAGTAAATGTTTGATTCCTATGTGCATGCGATTGTTGATAGTAATTACAAGACTCTCTACAACTAAGAATCCTGAAAGTTTATAACACAAATATTTCCTAACAAGTAGCACTAGAGCCTTGGAAAGTGGTGAACAACCTGAGGGACTATGCAACAGTGAAGGGGGTTCATGCTCTTGGGTTGTGCAAGCTTATGGGAAAGAGAACTAGTAAATCGGGATTGTTGTATGGTCGATAAATTGTGAGAGTTGATTTTTCCAGATTGGTTGGGAAAACTAGAGACGTCTAGGATCCATCATTGTGGATTCATAGCCTTGGCTTGGGGGTGGCATGCTATTGAGATCTAGAATGTGTCTAAGGTTGGATGGAATGTCCAATATATACAGCTAATTGGTAAAAGCTTATTTTAAAAGATAACTCTCTCTATGTTTCTCTGTGATTTTATTTTGTTGTGTATTATCTTTATCTCTATGATATGTTTATGACATGCTAGCTATTATTAATTATTGTGAATGGCCAGTTATGTTTTATCTTTTATTCATGCATGTTTCTTGTTATCGCATGTACATTATTATGTTCCTTATTTCATAAGAAAGGTATCCAAATTTCAAAAATTGTCTCAAGAAGGCAATTTTTAGAAGCACCTGGGGCAATGAGGTGTGTTACAAGGAAGTTGGAGGCAGCCTGGATGCTGAGTTACTCGTGTCGCGGCTCTTTAGGGTTGAGAAAGTGATAGATCAACTTGTAAAAATTGTGGCATACCTTATAGCAGGAAAAGCACCAAAGGATCACACGCATGCACAACACCGACAATTGGTGATATATAGCGTTGATTACTAGTTGATTGCATGGAAATTGTACAAACTCAGTGCCAATGGGATCTTGCACAGATGTGTCTTGGAGCATGAACATGAAATGGTGCTCTATAAGACACACAAAGACATTGTTGGTGGACATAATGTGGGGAAGGAAATTGCACAAAAAGTGTTGCAAGCGAGATTATGATGGTCGTCGATATTCAAAGAATCTAAAGATTACTGTAAGCATTGCGACATTTTCCAACGGATCGAGAAGCCATCAAGGCGAAATGAAATTCCACTCTTTCCTGTCATCATGCTATAGCCATTTGATAAGTGGGAAATTGATTTTGTAGGTATGATCATTCCCCGACATGTAGAACCAGTGCGTAGTATATTATCATTGTGATGGAATACTTAATCCATTGGGAAGAAGCTACATGCAATTTAGTTTTTAGAACATTATCACCAAGTTTGGATGCCCAAAGATACTAATAAGTAATTAGTGTTAGAAATTATCCTAAGTCTTAACTAGATTTTAACAGCCAGTTAGTTATGATAAGGTTGTGAGGTAGTTACATTGAGTTGTATTATTAATATTGAGTTGTATTATTAATGTATCATTGATGTACATATTATTTGATGATGTACATATTATTTGAGGTTGCTTGGTGCCTTTCTACTCGAGTTATTTGTCTTCTTGATTGTGTTAGCTATTTTATTGTTCCTCATTTTATCATGTGGTATACCTATGTTCCTATGAAGGATTTTTTGATACCACCTCCATTGTTTGCTCTTCTTTATCACAATCACTTTTGCTTAACGTGCTCGACAATGGCGACTACGTAGAGGCCTGACTGAGATTACAATCTACAAGCTCCTCCATGGAGAAACTAATGGTGACGATGTAATTTTACAAGACAAATCTAGAGTCTCTTCGCGGACTCAGAAAGGAACGGGATGACTGAAGTATTCTTCTTGAAAGAGGTAGCCATGCCATGGCGGATTCTATCCGCTTCGATGCTTTCAAATTAGAGAAAGAGAATTTGGCAAAAAGCGGAATGCAATTCCTTCAACGTTTATCAACGAACAACAAATTCTAAAAACGAAGGATTTTGGCTTGCGGATGGATCAAAGTTCACAGGTTTGGTGGAGTCCACGACCCAACACACAGTCTACTTGAAATCTGCAGTGGTTAATGCACCCGAGGAGAGCGAAGGTGAAGCAATGTATGAGAAGTTTGTTTTAAGAAAGCAAAGGAGGTCAAGGAGATTGCACGGAAGAGTTGGCGCAGAAAATTCGAGGGTTTGTTGGTGCACTGAGCGTGGAGAATTAGGACATCCAACTCTATTTTACATTAACTCTCAATAAAATTGAATCATGAAGACAACTTGACGCAATTTCAATACCGTGCCACTTTAATTCTATGGACATATAATAAAGTTTTAAAACTATTTGGTTTATTTAAAAAATATAAGGTTTGAGTTTTTATAAAGGAGATATAAGGTCGTGTTTCCTTAAAACTTTAAATTATGTATATGGAATTATAAGGGGGTTTAGATTAGTTTATTCCTCACATAAAAAGAGTTATTTTAAGAAAAGGTCTTTTGAAAAAGAAGTTATCTTTTTGTTATTATGGTTAAAAAAAAGGTCAGTAGGTTTTATAAGGTGGTATACTTTTTGCAATATAACTTAAAGGAGTTATGAGGTTGTATGCTTTTTGTAATTGAGTTATAAGGGTGCTTATAAGTTGTGTTTTTTTTTGTAAAGGTGTTATAAGGAGTTTTTGAAAGTTTGCAAATGGAGTTATAAGGGATCATCCTACATAATAAAATTGCATGTTTGTTTTTGTTTCCTAGATCCGCCCAAAATTGAATAAGGGGGTCTTGGGATCTTTGTGTGCACCTTAGTCACTATTGGCTTCATGAATTTTTTGGAATTCATGCAACGACGACAATAAAATGAAAAGAAGACTACAAATACAAAACACAAAAGCAATCTAATAATTGATGGACAATTAAAATTGGTGACAACTTTCGCATGCACAACAGGATACATAATTTTGTGACATCAACATACAATAGCTCTCGTGCATTTGTAATAAGTCTATTGACTTGGGGAGCAGCTAGGGTTTCCCTAGTCGCTTCTCCTCACGTAGGTGCTTGGCTCTGCCTCTCTCCATGATGGCGTGACTTCTTTCGACGGTTCAGGACTGGTTCACGGCCCTTGGCCTAGATGGGATACCTACACTTCGGTTTGTTGGTGGCTTCGACCCCGTGAGCTTCTTTGTTTTTCCCCCGCCTCTTTCTTGACAATGAGTCTCTACTCACTTCCTTGCCGGTGGCTCTGCCCCCGTGGGCTCCTCACCTTGCCTTCGTCGATTCGAGACAGGATCCAGATGCTCTGTTCGTATAGTGCAGCCCTTGGCCTGGATGTGATTTTTCTCTCTGGTCTGGCAAAGATGATACTTTGGTTATTATTGTGACGGGAGGTACTATGCCTCTCGAACATGATGGGGCTTCATCTTATTGGTGGCTCCCTCCCATGGAGATTTGGTGGACAGATATTAGGTCTCTGGACCTGGGATCTCGTGTTTGGAGCAATGATTGCTTGGTATTTTTCTACTCTTTGGAGGTTGGGCCAGAGCTTTGAGGTCCATCTTTTGGGCATGCAGTGTGGATCTGTGGATCTTCACTTTGAGGTCCTTTCTTGGGCGTGCAGTTCTGGCCTATCTTTTGGATGATGGTTTTACTCAGTGATTGTTGTATTTTTATCTTCTCTTTTACCCATGATTGGGGATTGCTTCATGGACCTGTAAAATTTAATTTGGTTCTCTTTCGATGAATAAAATTACGAATTTTTCCGAGGAAAAAAAATAAGTCTATTGACTTCTTTGTTGAAGTAACCTTTTGAAGTTGTAAGCAAGCATGTTTTGTACAACTCACCTGAAATGGAATAAGGGGGTTTTCAAAGAGGTCGCCTTCATAGTTTTTAAGGTGTTCTAAAAAGAGGACTTCACAGTTTTTAAGTCTTACAACTCTTTCATATTGTGCACACTTCATGATGGAAAGGATCGAAGAAATATTTACAATATTGCACACATTAATCAACTCAACTTCAGAATCGACAATTTCAATAAACTAGTGCACTCTCACCATAGTTCTTACTTGCTTGCAAGTAATGCACAAGAAAGTTGATATGTTCAAACTTCAAAACAAACTATTATTTGATGAATTAAATCTCTTTCGACACTGATAGTGTGATTTCATACTACCTCAGGATAACCATTGTTTGGATTACATATTGATGAACAAACGACATTAAGGATGAAAAACACTTCAATGAAGACACTCAGTTGACTAATGATGACACTTATAAAGATGAAGATGATTTGGAAGTCCCTATGACAGAAAAAGTTGCAGATAAATGTGAGGAAGAAATTAGAATTGTTCCATCGTGGGAAGAATTACAATTTAAATATAATCGATATGGCTTAGGATACAACAAGGTTCATGAAAACCTTTTTATTCCTAATTATTGCAAACATATTTTCTTTGTAAGTAGAGGTTTTTTTTAATGATGATCAGAAAACAGAGCTTAAGGATATTGGTAAGGAACAAATGCAGGATATTGTTGTTGATGATGGTGATGATGTGAATGTTGATGTAGTTAAGGATAATTAGGATGTTGATGAGGATGATGATTTTTCTACAGGTATTGAAAATCATATTGAACCCATACAGTGCAAACATTGTCATCGGTTTGGACATGATGATTCAAAGTGTTTTGATCTTCACCCATGCAGTTTTTGTGGGAAGACCAATCACCCCTCAATAATCTGTCAGAAGAGCAAGAAAATCAAGAGGAAACAGGTAAATTTTGAATGGTTAGGGAATTTGAGTTGGAGTTTGGAAGCTAATTTATTGGAGCAGTCTTATCAATGAGTTTATATGCAGGTACAACCATACTTGATTGGAGACATTTCTATAGTTGATGGCCATGATTTTTTTTTTTTTCAAGATTGGATGATATAGGGCATGATCGGGGTCCACTTGATGTAATCTTCTGAGCTGAAGATCGAATCTCCAAACTCCACTTGAAGACTATTCCATTACCCTTTTCCAATTTCAAGGGGGGTATATCTCATTATCTACACTCCTCGCTTTTCAGTTGACAAGGGGGAACATAGTGAGGACATGTCAGACTTCAACTTTCAAAGTCTACCTTGATGTTTTGAATTTCATTCAAGATGATGAAAAATGTTTTTGATGATGATGTTTGATTTGGATATACAATACAAAATAGATGGTTTTGACATCGATATTTTGAGGGATTGTGATTGGACGATGGATTCAGGATTACAATTTCATTTATTCGGGATGATTATATATTTGATGATGGATTTGAGTGGTCAGTTTGACCTTCACAGGATTTTCGTCGAGACAATTTATCACTATGCAGTTTATTATGGATTTGGGATTTTTGATGGATATTGGATGGATGGATCACTTGCCACATTTTGGCATTTGATGGATTTCATTCACCTTGTGACTTTGATGGTGGTTTGACACCTTGCTGACGGTTCAATATTTTGATCGACGGTCTGAATTTGCGATAGTACCAGTGACTCACCTGGTTTACTACCCATAGGATTTTTATGGACATGAGATTTTTATGGATATATGTTTTGGATGCCTTTTGACACTTTTTTCTGTCAGCGGGATTATTGACAATATTTTTATTGTGTCGATTTCTCAGAGAAATTTGTGAAATTATTTGTTCACTTTATAGTCTTGAAACTTTACAGGGATGATCTTCGGATCTAGTAGATGTTAGTTATTTCTTCTTCATTTGTTCTTGGCACATTCAGGTTTGTCAAGCATTTTCAGGATTTGGGATGTGTTGGACATATATCCAATTCACTTCTCATCAGGGTTTTCTCTCATTAGTTTTGGGTTCACTTTAGTAAATACCTATAGGTTGTCTAGCTCATTTATTACACAGTGAGTTTTCTAGACTTGGTTTCGACATCCACTTTTAGTGGTTTTTTAGGAATATTTTCATAAACACTCATGATATTTCATACCATGAGTTACAGATTGAAGACTTGGATAGGTTATCATCTTTTGCACTAGTTTTTGTTGTTGAGCTGATACATATGTACTGACTTAAGATTAAAGGGGGGTTTGTTAGAAATAATCATAAGTCCTAACTAGATCTTAACAACCAATTAGTTATGATACGATTGTGGGGTCATTACATTAAGTTGCATTATTAATGTACATATTATTTGACTTGGCTTGGTGCCTTTCAGCTCAACTTCTTTGTCTTCTTGATTTTGTTAGCTATTTTCTTGCTCCTCGTTTTATCAATTAGGGCATGCACTTATTGAATGACACCATATGTGTGCTAACTGAGGTGTTCATGATCCATCATCAAAAGAGCACACCATATCATCCACAGGCCAATGGCATTGTCTAAGCATTCCACAAGATATTGGAGCATGCATTAACAAAGGTATGCAAGGTACAACATGATGATTGGTATCAGTGAATTATAGTAGTCATATGGGAATATAGAACTACCTGCAAGAGATTGACTATTTACACACACCATTCAGGTTATTATATGGAAAAGAAGTGGTAATTCCAATAGAATTTGTGGTACCTAGTCTCACAATCCCAGTTATGACTTAGATATTGGATGAACAGTCACTGCAAATACGGTTGGATGATTTATTGGAATTGGAAGAGGATTGACTGATTGCAAGAGAGAGCCAGATGGTGGAGAAATAGAGATAAAATTCATAGCATGATCACAACATTCAACGTAAGACTCTACAACTGGGATCTTTGGTATTATTGTATGACAACAAATTCCTAAAGCACCCAAGTAAGTTGTGCATGCATTGGTTAGGACATTTTATACTTGTATACATCAGTGAGGAAATCATAACAAGGTAAGAAACACTCTAGGGTCATCCCCTCAAATTATTGATCAATGGTAGTCAACTAAAGGCATATTATGACCCACATGAATCAAATGCACCATGAATTGATGGAGTTCTAGTGGTAGCATAGATAGGTAGAAGTAAAGGTAATTATAAGTACACAATGATAAGTAGGATATGAAAAATCTAGGCAATCTGTAGGACAAGATAGGTCGTACCCACATAGATTTAGAAGATTCAACAAACTTTAAGGGTTAAATGCTAGAGTAAATACTAAAGGATGTGATAGATGGATCCCATAGGTGGACGATCGAACACACAAGATGATACAACAACACACAAATATGCAGTTAGCACCACGATAGATCATGAATACATGGGGAATAAGAACAATCATAATAGCATGTACAACTGATGGAAAATAATCACGATGGGTCTATAATTAGATGTAGAACTGGGTAATTGAAAACACAGGAGAAACGACCCACATAGTAATTTATTGTTATCATTTCCCTCCTATTGGTCCCTATTGTCAAGTATTAGACCACAGAGTCCAAAGATCTCAAAGAGTCGGGTGCATTCCGAGCTGAGCCAAAGATCTGAACCCAATTCCTACCTACCCTCAAGCCTGAGTGTATCCCACAAGAGGTCCAACAACAGAGCAAGGATCAGAGTATAAGATATAACAACACTCGATATTCAACTTGCTTGAAGATTCCCGAGAGCAATGGTTATTTCCATCAAGTGAGAGGAACGCACTAGATTGCAAGCAAGAAAGGAATCCCAAATTCCAACGATTGAGATCTCAAGAGAAATATACATCCAAGAACGTTTCTTAGGAAGGGGACCCATCTTACATTTTACCAATGGAAACACTCGAGACATGACATTTTTCTATGAATTACTCTTTGAAACTTACGCAAAAGTCATCCCAAGGCCCAAGGGATGAGAGCAAGTGATCCCTGAGCAATGGGATAAAATCATATATGAATCAGATAGTCTGACACTAGTGGTTGTCCCATGTATCATGTGCAACTTCCCTAGTCTTTACCACCCTCATGAAGCTCTTGAGAGACAGGAAGAAGATGAAGAAAAAGAATGATGGGAATGTGACCCTGGATGGTGTCCTAGAGATCACTAGGGTGATAATGTCAAGTCTCGAATGGAGGACTTGGCTAGAACAACGTAGGAGATTTTGGGTGCATATTTTTCTGTCATCTGCATGGTGGATGGAAAATATCCCAAGAAGGTCCAAACTGAGATCGACGATGAATATTTTGATATCCCTAATGAATTAAGGAATAATTCACACTTTGACCTCAAGGGTTGTTGATACATTATGAGCGGCCTCAGAATGTCCACCATACTAGCAGAGATGGACAGATTTTTCCTGGGCAGGGACTGTTAGAGACATTTCACCAGTTCAACTCAAGAGTTCCAACACTTCATCATCAATTTCATGCAGAAGATGTCATATATCACCTCAATCACACAGTAATGAAGTTCTTTGGATAGAGGAAGGTCCAACGAATAGTCATGGGGGCCTATTGGCATCAAGGTTTTGACAAGACCACATGAACGCCACAAGTTTGGCATGGCACATGTGGCAAATTTTTTGTATTTTGCAACGCCTATATTTTTCACCTATCAACTATTTTATATTGTGCATACACCAAGTTTTACATTGTGCATGCCACCAGTTTTGCACTGCATGCGCCACTAGTTTTGTACTACGCATAAGGACTTGTAAAAGATCGCATGCATATCAAATCCTTGAAGATCAGTGTAATGACTGCAATCATTTTTGTAACTAACTGATTGGTCGTGGTCCAGGTTGTTAGTGAGCTAGCAAGTTTGTTACGATTTCCATGCTTTTGTAGAAATAAAAGGAATGCATGTGAACATGTAAGGGTTAGCTTTTGGTTCATTTGAGGTGCATTGTAATGGTAGATTTGTAAGTGGAATATGATAGAGAAAGTAGAATGAGATCTGAATCTCTGATCTCTCTTCCAAGCATAAGAAGTCTTTATGTGAGCTATGACCCTCCATGTATTTGAATGTTTCACTATTATTAATGAAAGAAGGCATGAAGCCCAAGTTTATACTTTGTTATGAATGTATGTTGTTAATGTTAGACTACATGTTATTCATATGAATGTTGATGTGAATGAATAGTATCTAATGTGAAACTCATAGTTAGTGTTTCATTTTTGTATTGTTTTGTCATGCTATGCACAAATAATTGATCTCCACGGTTCTCATGCATGTCTTGAGTGAGACCTCATTCAAGCCTTGAATATTGAATATTCCAACATAAATGGGGTATTTGTTGATCAAGCCCTTCGAACCTTGTGTCTTAAACCATGAGTCAACACATCTAAACTTTTTCTTGGAGCTAAAACTCACAAGAAACAAAGTATGGAGTAGATCCAATGTACAAAATATATGTTGCAATATGGCATGAAACACATGTTCGAACATATGTATATTGTTTATGAAGCATTAACAATGATTGTAAGTTTATGAAATCCCACGATGATGTATGTTATAATACAATTATAGATCTGATCCTCATACTTTATTTATACATTTTTAGATGGAAGATAAAGAATCTAATCAACAAAACATTGCAAATAATCCAAGTACAACATCCCCCACAACTGATGAAGAAATGAGAAATGAAAAAAGTTTGAACACATATAGAAACTCCAATGGTGAATGACAATCAATTTAATTAAAGGTGACAAGTTTTAATGTTTTATTGTAAAAATTAGGGATTTTGTTTAACATTAACATTTATAATGTCGTGGTAAGATGAATTACCATTACTTATATCAATTTATTTTTTACATTTTGTTTATCACAAACCTTTACATTGTCCCATTTTGTATAATGAAGGGTTTCATTTTACATTTTTTCACAAACCCTTAACCAGCATAAACCTTGAATCAAAATATCAAGTAAAGAGAAGTGAAACCATGGAAAATAAAACAAGAGATATATGGTGCCCTTAGGCAAAAGAATCAATCATTAATGAATCCAAGATGATGATACAAAAGAATCACAAGGGATGTATTTATACAAAACTTCTAAGTTGAGGTTCCTTCCCTTATAAAGATGTTATGGGCCCACATAAATACTAAAGTCAACCTTTACATTACTTATATCAATTTATTTTTTACATTTTGTTTATCACAAACCTTTACATTGTCCCATTTTGTATAATGAAGGGTTTCATTTTACATTTTTTCACAAACCCTTAACCAACATAAACCTTGAATCAAAATATCAAGTAAAGAGAAGTGAAACCATGGAAAATAAAACAAGAGATATATGGTGCCCTTAGGCAAAAGAATCAATCATTAATGAATCCAAGATGATGATACAAAAGAATCACAAGGGATGTATTTATACAAAACTTCTAAGTTGAGGTTCCTTCCCTTATAAAGATTTTATGGGCCCACATAAATACTAAAGTCAACCTTAACCACCTAGAATAATATAAAAGTTGTACTGTAAATGCTCTATGAATTGACTTTTTTGGACAACTCTAAATGAGGGGAAGGGAAATCAACAATGTTTACTTAGGTCTAGCAAGAATCATTTTGGATGATGGAATTGGAGATATCAAATGTTAACATTGTACCAAGGGTATCAAGGGTGTTGAATCCATTTTTGTATTAAAAACAAAGTAACAAACGAAAACCTCAAAATGTTGAATATTTACCCTTCTTCAATATAAAATAATGTTCACTAGGTCACCTATTAAACCATAACTTAGTAATATAATAATTAAAATGCTTATCCATAAGTAATTACAATTGAATATTACCATCATTCCAATGACTTATTGACATAAAAAGAAGGAATTTTAAAAATTTACATTTCATTAAAATATTTTGCTCCAAATTAAAGAAATTCTTTGGAAATTAGGATAATAATTTGGAAAGAATTTCTTTAAAAATTAAAATAATAATTGTTCAAATAAATATTTAACATACTATACTAATAAGATCATTTTTTCTTAATATTTTTATTTATACACTTAAAAGTACCTACTTTTATGTGGAAACTGGATTTTTTTACATTCTAAAATATATACTTTTATGTGGAAACTGGGTTTTCTTACCTTCTAAAATATATAGAATAACTTATTTATCATCACTCATTACCTAAAAGAGTTGTTTAACTTAGAAATTTTTTAAACTAATGTTCAACTTCTTCCAAACATGGTTGCACATGATATCTCATAACTTTGGTATTCCTTCATTTAAGAGTGTTACTATAATATTAACATGAAACTTATCTTAATATATTTTAATATAGTATATAAGATTCTTTAAGTCCAAAGATATTGCACAAAAGATTGTTACTATAATGAAACTTATCTTGATATAATATATAAGATTTTTTAATGAAACTTATCTTGATATGGTATATCAGATTTTTTAAATTCAAAGATAGGATTATACATAAATGTTGAACTTTGTTAGTTAGTTAAGTTTATCTTCTTGTAAATTTTTTGTTGTATTTAAAGTTTTATATTTGAGTTACTATCATCAACATACCAAAGTTTAATAAATCAACTTGAATAATATTTAAAAATATTATTTACAAAATTAAATTATTTTATAAGAATATAGATTTGAAACTTTATTTTCAAAGATGAAATTTGATTGGCAAAGAAACTCAACTTTTAAAATTTTTGAAAATTAATTTTTAAAATTAAATTAGATATAGATATAATTAATAAATAAAAAACTAAGTTAATCTATCTTTCCATTTTAAGTGAGTATTGACAATCAATATTGTACTTAAAATTTTTATTCATTGTTATAAATTTGATCATCATAAAAAAAACATGATAAATAAGTCCATATACATATAAAGTATGAGATGATAGAAATTGTTTGAAAAGAAGTGGAAAGACTCCCTGATATTACAGAATCTATGGAGCAAAGAAATTATTAATGAAAACCTCAAAGTGTGGTTTGAACCAAGGGATTTGAAGAAAAATAGAACATTGCCCTTTCTTGTAAACTGGGGCTTATGGCTAGCCAAGAATGAAAGCATTTTTTTATGATGTACAGACTCCAACTTTCCAGGTTTTTTTTAGCTTTACTCTCTAGCTTCCAGCCCAGTGTAAAAATTAGGAGAATTAGACAAGTGGAAGTATTGTTGATGGACAAAACAAGTACATAGGTTTTTTTTATGGAGCTAGTCAAGATTTAGTAACTGTTTATGGTATTGGATATGTACTTTATCTCCTAGACTCACTATTTTTCAAGCAGGATCAATATACTCACTATTTTTCAAGCAGGATCAATATTGGTCCAGGCTCCAATAACTAACTATGGGGAACTTAAGACTTTACTAATCTTATTAAAGTCAGCTCATAATAAAGGTCTTACACGTCTACAGGTACTTAGATTCAGCTTTCAGAATCAACTGGATGAATGGTGTTGTGTACATAAATAATCCTGGTCTAACCAATTTGGCTTTGCATTTGAATGAACTTGTTGAACAGTTTCAATCAATCACCTTCACACACATTTTCTGACAATGGAATGAACAAGCTGACACATGCTATCCAAGGAAGGTATTGCTAGTGCTCAGTTACAGGTCATTGAAGATAAACATCGAGAGGGCACAATACTTAATAGAAGGTCTTGCCCTATTTCGGAATTTTAAATGAGTCTGAGGGAAGTATAAAAGTGTATTGCTGACTGTTGGGAAACTTTTGAAATTGGTTCCTCAAAAAGTGTCTCGGACTCTGAATTGGAAAAGGCATTGTATTAGGTTGGAAAAACATTGAGACAAAAAGTTTCGGGAAAGAATGATGTTTTCTAAAGTTTTTGTTTGTAGAAAAAGGACAGGCTACTAGCCTCATCTACTGCACTGTACAACAAGGAAATTGTATTTTGGTTTGTATTTTGGTTTCTATTATGTGTATAAATTATAATGTGGCATTGTTCAGCTTTTGTTTTGACTTTTGATAGGTTTATATAAATAAGAATTTTTGAATAGATTTTTCAACAGTTCAGAGTTTTGATAGCTTTTGAACTAAGTTTATTTTGGGTCGATTTTATGAATAAAGTTTATTGAGGTATACATAATCTACCTTTTTAAATTTGAACATATGATATAAACACATGTTGTTAATCCTTAGGTCCACTCAAACTGTAGTTGTCCTACTAAAAATTAATATTTTGAAAGATTAGAAGAATGTT